>JAQGDQ010001106.1:0-32500 GCA_030141605.1 Tubiluchus corallicola | reverse complement strand
CTAACCCTACCCTATGGTCAACCCTACCTTATGGCTAACCCTAAATATTTAATTGTCAAATTTTCACGCAAAACTTATTAGTTTTACTCAAACAAAAGTAGATTCATATAGTGCGTTTTTTTCATCAGCAAACAAAAAGAGAATTCTAACAATGATCTGGGAAACAAATATTAACATCCGGGCTACAACATGCACCAATTACCAAATCAACTGACATAACGCCACACAAGCAATACGCAGTTTTAAAGTTTAATGAAATTTATAGGAAAAATTCAACGCAAAATGAATACTCCAGTGTCTGATGCGTAACTACTCATTCTATTCCTTACAATCGCTCCCTATCTTAATTATCATAATTCAACTCTATTGATTTTGCTTTTATGAAATATCGATAATGCATATTGCTTTTCTCTGTTTGTTTTAATGTCGTAGAAGCAGCAGAATAATTGAGTTTCCATCCCTGCATCTAATGAAACTCAGTCGTCGTTCTAAGATTCAGTGGGAGTGGCTGTAGATGGCGCTGCATTTGTAATAATTTTAATAAATGTCTTACCATCAACGTCGTCCTTGTTGTCGTCATCATCTTCGTTGTCAACATCATCGCCACGTTTTTTGTTTGGTTCTTCTTTAGGTTTTCTGCTTTTTCGTTTAACTATGCCACGTTGGTGCCTTTCTTCGCAATATTTTGCATTTCGAGCACACGGTTGACTCATAGTTTTACAGTTACCAAAATCTAATAAATTGGTCACAAACAACTGAGCCTAAGTGTTTGTTTATCAGACGCCAGTCTCATATCAGGTAGTGACAACTGAGCCTAAGTGTTTGTTTATCAGACGCCAGTCTCATATCAGGTAGTGACAACTGGGTCTAAGTGTTTGTTTATCAAATGCGAGTCTCATATCAGGTAGTGGCAACTGGGCCTAAGTGTTTGTTTATCAAATGCGAGTCTCATATCAGGTAGTGACAACTGGGCCTAAGTGTTTGTTTATCAGACGCCAGTCTCATATCAGGTAGTGACAACTGAGCCTAAGTGTTTGTTTATCAGACGCCAGTCTCATATCAGGTAGTGACAACTGGGTCTCAGTGTTTGTTTATCAGACGCCAGTCTCATATCAGGTAGTGACAACTGAGCCTAAGTGTTTGTTTATCAGACGCCAGTCTCATATCAGGTAGTGGCAACTGAGCCTAAGTGTTTGTTTATCAGACGCCAGTCTCATATCAGGTAGTGACAACTGGGTCTAAGTGTTTGTTTATCAGACGCCAGTCTCATATCAGGTAGTGGCAACTGAGCCTAAGTGTTTGTTTATCAGACGCCAGTCTCATATCAGGTAGTTGCAACTGGGCCTACGTGTTTGTTTATCAGACGCCAGTCTCATATCAGGTAGTTGCAACTGGGCCTACGTGTTTGTTTATCAAATGCCAGTCTCATATCAGGTAGTGACAACTGAGCCTAAGTGTTTGTTTATCAGACGCCAGTCTCATATCAGGTAGTGGCAACTGAGCCTAAGTGTTTGTTTATCAGACGCCAGTCTCATATCAGGTAGTGACAACTGGGCCTAAGTGTTTGTTTATCAGACGCCAGTCTCATATCAGGTAGTGACAACTGGGTCTAAGTGTTTGTTTATCAGACGCCAGTCTCATATCAGGTAGTGACAACTGGGCCTAAGTGTTTGTTTATCAGACGCCAGTCTCATATCAGGTAGTTGCAACTGGGCCTACGTGTTTGTTTATCAAATGCCAGTCTCATATCAGCTAGTGACAACTGGGCCTAAGTGTTTGTTTATCAGACGCCAGTCTCATATCAGCTAGTGACAACTGGGCCTAAGTGTTTGTTTATCAGACGCCAGTCTCATATCAGGTAGTGGCAACTGAGCCTACGTGTTTGTTTATCAGACGCCAGTCTCATATCAGCTAGTGACAACTGGGTCTAAGTGTTTGTTTATCAGACGCCAGTCTCATATCAGGTAGTGACAACTGGGTCTAAGTGTTTGTTTATCAGACGCCAGTCTCATATCAGCTAGTGACAACTGGGCCTAAGTGTTTGTTTAACAGACGCCAGTCTCGTATCAGCTAGTGACAACTGGGCCTAAGTGTTTGTTTATCAGACGCCAGTCTCATATCAGGTAGTGGCAACTGAGCCTACGTGTTTGTTTATCAGACGCCAGTCTCATATCAGCTAGTGACAACTGGGTCTAAGTGTTTGTTTATCAGACGCCAGTCTCATATCAGGTAGTGACAACTGGGTCTAAGTGTTTGTTTATCAGACGCCAGTCTCATATCAGCTAGTGACAACTGGGCCTAAGTGTTTGTTTAACAGACGCCAGTCTCATATCAGCTAGTGACAACTGGGCCTAAGTGTTTGTTTAACAGACGCCAGTCTCATATCAGCTAGTGACAACTGGGCCTAAGTGTTTGTTTATCAGACGCCAGTCTCATATCAGGTAGTGACAACTGAGCCTAAGTGTTTGTTTATCAAATGCCAGTCTCATATCAGGTAGTTGCAACTGGGTCTAAGTGTTTGTTTATCAGACGCCAGTCTCATATCAGGTAGTGACAACTGGGCCTACGTGTTTGTTTATCAGACGCCAGTCTCATCTCAGGTAGTGGATAGCTGGAAAAAGAAGGAGAACGGAGACGGAAACTGGTATAGTAGCAATTCACAGTCTTTAGAGCTGTGAAATTTGTACAGAATCTATCAAGATGGACAGATTATACTATGCAGTACGCCTTTTACTGTCAGTTTATTTACTTAAAATAGTAATTAGCGGTATGCTGATATAAGTTTTCACATAGAAGAAAATCTACGAAAGCTAGAATTATGTTAAGTTATTGTCCTGTTTTAATGTAGTGCAGTTTAAAAGTAGATACATAGACTAATTAGTCTGTGTTTTTTTGCTTCTAGGTAAAAATGGGCATCTGGGAGATTGGCGTTATTGCTTGCGATATGTATATTGCCACAGATGTCACTGCGAGCACGGCATCCATATTTAATCTAGCAGCTATTAGTATCGACAGGTAAGTGTATCAATTGTCGTCATCGCTGTTCTTTAGCTGTGGTTGTGCTTACTGCTTTTGTTCTTACTTTTGACATTTCCATAGCCATTGTGAATGTCACTGTCATACTGTTGTTTTGCACCAGAGATGCAGCGACCTGTAAAATCGTAATAACACTAATAATCCGATTAGGATTATCAGACCTGTGTTCAATGTAATACTAGATTAACCGCAACGGTAAGACGAATACAAATGCATTAAGCCCTCTTGGAATTTCCCCAGCGAATCCCCCCCCCCTTTCTTTAAACTTAATTTGCTAAAACTAGAATTCGCCGAGCAATCATTGGTAATCGCTTGGGAATGAAGCCAGTTTCTTGCAATAACAAATTAACGAGAATGACTCTTTTTTTTCGCTAATAGACTTGCTGGTGTCGTCAACAGAGAAGCTCGTAATTCACTGACTCTTCTGCAATTGAAAACGTGTTCAGACTGAATTATTCCAAGTTGGTCTGTTGAGAACTATAGACCAGCGCGCCAATGATAATTACGATAATATGCTTATCGAATGTTTTTTTTTGAAGACCTGACTTAGACCAAATAGCTGTTTGTCGTCAAGTATATGCATTGGCGTACGCCATGTTCTTATTTTGTAGGTCTTGTTGGCGTGGGTAGGCTTTAGTTTAAACATAATTTATTATGGGATTGGATCAGACAGTTTGAACAACATGATTTAGGATCCTCACCAAAACAGACTTTATACACTATTTACAAAAACATTTACTGTAGGAATAGACTATAACTACACAAGCTGACAAGTTTTACTAGAAGATTACATTAGACATTAGTAGAAAATGACGGTTAGAAAATATTAATGTCCGAATATTTAAGACTGATGCATTTCATATCAGGTAGAAACTACTGGAAGCGTTTGGTACGTAATATAAAGTCATGTATACGCTGGAATATTTTACAGTTAGCAAAATAGTTAAATTCATCTTTTCCAAACAATAACAATTTCAACAGATCATTAGTTCCTAAGGAAGCTATAATAAGGTTTTCAGGCAAAAGCATTTCATTTAATTTATCAAACATAATAACCCTAGTTTGTTGATACGATGGGCAGTGCAACAAAAAGTGTTCAACAGACTCAAATCGAAATCCACAGTTACAAAACTGGATGGGTAGGCTTTCTACGAGATATCTCCCAAATCACATTTATAGCTGGTTCAAATGGTGTTACTCGAAAACTACGTGTCTGCTTAAATCACAAGAAAACCCTCGACTTATATCAAGCTGAAAAAATTCGTCTTGAAATTTTATAGCATTTGCATACTACCTTTTTGCATACAGGACTTGCGACGTCAGTAACGCTGTATAAAACATGTAAATTTAAACTCCCGCGATGACCGTTTGACGCAGCCAGTTTGACGATAAGTCATTTGAAACAAGTTTAGATAACACTGAGTAAAGTGTGAAAAAATAATCACAGCATTCGTAGCGCACACGTCACTAACTAAATAAAATTGTAAATAACTATATCTTGTCAATAAGTTTAAAAATACATTTTTGGTTAATGAGTGGTGCACCCTGGAGGGTGAGTCAGCGACATTTTGGCATTTGAGGAAAACATTTTAATTAATTCATAACTTTCTTTTCTAGTTACATAAGTCTTTCAAGCAGATAAACAAAATGCAAAGTTTTTCGGGACACACTTTAGCATTTCCTTCTTGTCCCCTTATTTATGTTGTGCGTCTATGACGTCATGTTATGACGCGGTCGGTACAGTATTGCGGGAGATTTAAAACGAAGACAAGCAAAAAATCCTTTCAGCGCGTGTACAATATATGCATAAAATAGCTATAAGGTAATATAATTTTTATGGTGACGTTTCTGGAACCTACTTCAGGTACCCCTTTTCTTGTCCTTTAAGCCAGAATTTCACGGTTCCGCAATTTTTCGCGACATTCCAAAATCTTCCAACAGTCTTAAAAAATTCTCGCGACTGTTTTTGTCACAAATCACTCCTGCGAAGTTCGAAGTAGGCCAATCAATTTTTTGCGAATTTCGGGTCTTTTTCTAGGGCAAAAAACTGTTTGGACAACATTTGATTTGCCATTTTTGGCGACAGTTCGACTTAGACATTTTCGGATAGTCGCCGAAGTCACAAAGCCTGTGAAAACCTCAGAAAGCTATTATACATTTCGCGCACAATATCCTTGCCTCACATGTTTTCGATAAAATTCAGTGTGTTTTGACAAACTTAAGGCGCTGCCGCCATCTAGTGTCTAAGGATGAAAGATAGCTCAATTATATTTAGTAATCTTGTTCCCGCCAGCCACGAACGGAGTTTTGATATTTGCCAAGAAAAAAATGGTTTTCTATTTCTTTTTATTTGTACAGTAACTCACAGGTCTAATTAAAAAATCCTTTCCATACAGATCTAATTGAAAAACGGGTTGGTTATCCTTTCCCTACAGGTCTAATTAAAAACGGGTTGGTTATCCTTTCTATACAGGTATAATTAAAAAACGGGTTGGTTATCATTTCCATACAGGTATAATTAAAAACGGGTTGGTTATCCTTTCCCTACAGGTCTATTTAAAAACGGGTTGGTTATCCTTTCCCTACAGGTCTATTTAAAAACGGGTTGGTTATCCTTTCCCTACAGGTCTATTTAAAAACGGGTTGGTTATCCTTTCCCTACAGGTCTATTTAAAAACGGGTTGGTTATCCTTTCCATACAGGTCTAATTAAAAAACGGGTTGGTTATCCTTTCCCTACAGGTCTAATTAAAAAACGGGTTGGTTATCCTTTCCCTACAGGTCTAATTAAAAAACGGGTTGGTTATCCTTTCCATACAGGTCTAATTAAAAAACCGGTTGGTTATCCTTTCCCTAAGCACGTTTCCCTAACCACGAGTAGCGAACATACAGGAAACTTTTGTGTGAGAGTCTGAAGCGGTGCACAAAATCAAGGCATAAAAATTTTAACAACTTATTATTCCGAAAAAATAAACCAAATTAAGCCTTGTCAAATGTGAATGGTGACTAAAAGACAGCTAAACGATATGACGTCAATATGGCTGAACCCTGAAAGCACAACAAATTCTCTTGGGTCCTTTAAATGACGAAAATCTCGTTGTTTTTCTTTCAAAATACTCAGAAAAGTAACAACGAAGGCACTATCTGTGCCTGAACTGTTACGATTAAAAAACGAAGCCTCACTTACTGTGAACGCGAAAAATGAACTTGAGCTCTTCAAAACAGTAGAAAAATATTCAATCGTGTGTCAGCGTGATTCGTCGTCAACATTTATACGTTCTTTTTATGTCTAAGAACCACTGCAAGTGCTGAGAACCCGGCGGGCCTGTGTATAAATGCCAAATTGAATTTGATAACATTGGGTATTATATTTTAACCTGTGTTTTTAACTTCTGTTGAAAGTGTGTACAAGATACAATAAGACAATCCAGTGTTTGTTGTTCTAGGTTTATAGCTGTTACTCAACCCATCAAGTATGCAAAGCACAAGAAATCAAAACGAGTCCCACTGACTATCATCTTAGTATGGGCCATATCAACGGCGATCGGAATTCCCATTGCAACTGGACTCAATATGGTGGAGGGACGGAACGAACAATTGTGTGTGCTGTACAATTCAGATTTTATCATTTACTCCTCCATAAGTTCTTTCTATATTCCTTGTTTTATCATGGTGATATTATACTATAAGATATTTAAAGTGATACGCGAACGTGCGAGGAAAGCCGCAGAGTCCGCCAAGGTGATGTCACGAGCACGCAACGCGGGAACTATTGAGAACTCTGCAACAGCCGGCGCACCGGACGGCCCAACGAAAATAACCGACAGCAGCTCAGAACAGGAAAGGACACCAAACGTCCAGGGAACTTCATTTGTAGATGACCAAACAGGCAGTCAAAATGAAGGAAGTGATTCAGAGGGGGATGATATCAGCATACGCAGTGAGCTTCCCCCTGGTGGTGTGGATGCTCAACAATCTAGTCCGCTTCATCCTCAGAAGGATTTAGTGATACCAAACAATCGATCCATGGACCTGATGTTACCGCCACAGGCGGACGGTAGGCGACAGCCTAGTAATGATTCCGGTTATTGTGCGCCCACAAATGTGGAGATCACAGAAACTACAGATATGACAGAAACTAAGTTTACAGAAACTGTGACTCCAAACCCGACATTTCTCTCACCAACTAATGTTAGCTCAACTACAGACGAAAAAAATAACGGTACTACTAAACCGTCAAAGCAGGCTAAAAGCAAAAAGAACGTAACAAAGTTTAATTTTGTGAAAAAGGGAAGGGGCAGCAAAAAAAGGAGGGAAAAACTAGCTGCCAAAAAGGAAAGAAAAGCTACTAAAACGTTAGCTATTGTTCTGGGTAAGTAGAAACACTTTCTTTTAAGTAAAATGGTTATCAGTCATAAAAATGAGCAAAAGTGTTTACTTTCAGCTAACACTAACCACTAGCACTAACACTAGCACTAACACTAACCACTAGCTAGCAATCTCTTCTGTAAATTAGTATAAAGTTGCGTCCAATTTACGACATTACGTATTAATTTCTTAACGTTTAAAACCCACGTGCATTGCAGGACCCAAGTGTCAAATATCGACAGAAGGTCATTTTCAGTTTCAGTTCCAAATAACCGTGTTAAATAAAAGTGAAAGGTCAATACCATATACTCATTCTCAGCTTCATCTTGAGAAACAATGACTGTGACACTACCATAAGTTCCATCTTTTGCACGACAAAACAAAAAATTTTCTTTAATACGATTTTGTGCTATGTCAACAACTAGGTGTTTAAAAGTTTTCTATGTATTGACAGGTGTGTTTCTTCTCTGCTGGGTTCCGTTTTTTACCTGTAACATCATGAACGCCCTCTGTCTCAAGTTTGGCAATGATTGGCAGCCGCCGGTGTTTGCGTTCACATTCACTACGTGGATTGGCTACATCAACAGTCTGCTGAATCCAGTCATCTACACCATCTTCAACCAGGAGTTCCGTAGAGCGTTCCAGAAGATTCTCAAATGTCAATAAGTTAGTTTCTGAAAGTCTCAGATCTGTAAACCAACTTGCTGTGCTGAGTTTTTGATTCAATGTTTTGATTTCGTTTGTACTCTAGTCTTCTAACCCAGGCGTCAACGTCATCAGTAACTGGGAAACTGTTCACTTTCAGTCTGTCGATCACCAGGTCTTTGCCAACGATCATATCGGTGTATTGGTTGGCTGCCTGAGATCGTCCTTTACGACCAAAAACTTACCCAATTGCTAATCAGTGATTGGTTACGCAATCGGTACGAGTCATAGGGATTGGTCTTCAGTTAAATTTTGTTTTTATGTGAATTTTTGAAATCAATGATTAGATTGTATATTTTTAACGCTGAGCTAAGAGCTTAGTGAATAAACTTGATTATTATTATTTGTAAATAAACAGACCTAGCAGACCTAAAATTGCTGTTACTAAAATGACTAAAAAAATAAAAATAAAAAAGTTTTTGCTCCACTTGATGCTAATAATTTCTGTTGCCGAATGAGAAATAAGCATAAAATGCTTTATACTTAGTACACCATCAAAATGAACAAACTCTATCTTTAATTTTAAAAACCTTTTACAATGCAGTTAAAATTGCTATCCTCATTGGTAAGCAAACTCCCTCCACCCCTGATTCACAATATCGCAAATGTCTAGGTAGAGTTTGTCGACGAATACGTACTATGAAATTACTGTTCTTCGCTAAATAAATTAGCGCTTCCCATAACAGAACTGCTCTAAAAATCATTTCGGCATCAGTCTTAGATACGTTATTACACTAGGTCTCCTTACACACCTAAACCTGTTTTGATTTCGAAAGAATTTCACGAATTTATTTGAGGTTAATAATTTGCAGAAATCTGGCAACCGTCCAAATTGAGAACTTGAAAAAATGTACAGCACCGAGTCTTCATTACGCTACAACTGTGAAGTAACAAGGGCTTCTTTAAAGATTGACTGTAAATATTTAGCCTAATACGTGTAAAACAGTGCTCATGTTTATTATATACTTATGTTCAGTGTGACCACTTAATACGGTGCTAAGCATAATGATATATCAATAGTGTTACTCTTTTTATACTATATTAGCTTGGAATTTTTAGTTTAGCAAATTTAGCTTATTTCTAATTAAGCGTATCTGCATCAAGATGATAAAGCTATAATTCTTTTAATAAGGCCCATTATTGTCTTGTAAATGAAGTACTATGCTTGTGTGTAAATTAGCAAGTATGTCTGTAGTAGTTTGTGATTAGTCTGTATCTATGACAATACATGTGAGACAGTTATAATACCTCATACTGTCCATACTAAAAAAGGCAAGAGAGGAAACCGTCACAGAGATATGCAAATTGTAATTATAACGTTGTTGCTTTTAGTTGCTTGCATTGAAAATTATTGCTGCTTGTCAGTTTTATTTTATGTGAATAAGTCTAATCCAGTCTTACGTATAATTATGTAATGTACCGTTTGCAGTTTTAGCGTTATTTATGCATATAAATCAATTCGTAGTAAGTAGCAATAACAATAGTGATAGAAAAATCATCGTTAAACAAATTAGAGCTGTGTGTTACGTTGTGTTACAATCCGCAAAGAAACTCCCTGCACTTTGTAAATAAAATTCTGCTCTATTTCTCTAGCAAACGTATTTCTCTAACAAAAATAGCTGCTTGGAAAAAACGAATAATCTGTTTTCTGAGTTCTTAGTTACATAAAGTGAAATGTGCAGCGGATTAGTCATTAGCCAATGAGCGCAGTTTCTAATGTCTGATATTGACGGATTACAATGGATATCAAATGAAAAGCACCAATAAACTGCAACGATGAAAGATTAGGTAAAATTGGGTTGAAATAAATGAATAAGTAAACAATGTCAGAAATAAACAAATTTTTGATTACTGTTATGAAGTTATAAATGTATGAAGTCAAAATCGCAAAAGTTTCGCTAGCACTATAAACGCTTATTTTGATTTTTCGCCGCTAGATGGTGCAACGCATTTATATTTTCATTTCTGAAAGCATACGATCAACACATTGTTTGAATCTGAACAGAATAATTACTTCTTGCTGTACAGCATTCGATAGATCAATCTCAAATTCTGAATTAATTTTGGTTTTATGACTTAACATATTTTTTTATTTTGTGGTAGTCAAACGGAAAACGATTGCTTCTCAAAATCGGTAAGATTCAGCCTGCCTCATTTCAATCACACCTTACAGTGTTACGGATCTAAACATTTTTGTATAGGTCAACCACTCAGACAGACGGTTAGACCCAAGTTATAATAAATTCACCAAATGTCTACTTTCCAGCAATGCAGTCAGTAGTCATTATTACCATCAGAAAATTGCAGCAGTTTCTTATTTGGTTTTCGCTCACGTGTTGTTGAAATCCAAGTAGCATAATCAAAACTAATGGTGGAATAATTATATGAATGGCCATAAAAGCAAAAAAATATTAGACTTATTAGGTCGTAAATTCAAAATTGACCTGCGATTATAGTAGTAACTCTAATTTGGACTTTTTTCTGCTATGTATATAAGACTGTGCTGTTTGTTTTACTAGGCAATTCATTTCATATAGTAGGTTGCCCTAATGGCTTGATTTAGAGAATTAATGCTCACGGAACTTTAACGTGTGTATGAAAAAATGTTGTTACCCAGTGTACATTATATGTAAAACCCGAATATATAATAATAAAAATGAAATGTTATTAAAAATTAGTAATTTGTTTACCTGTGTTTGTGTTACCATATGGTATCAATCTGTTTAACTAATTTCGGTGGTATACGGCTTCATATATATTATAATGGTATAATATATAATAATATTATATATATATATTAATATTATTATATTATAATTATATTATATATATTATATATAATTCATATATATATATATATATATTATATATGTATATATAAGATTCCGGGCTGCAGCTCTGAGGAAGGCACCGTTTTCGATGATCTATATATCAAACGAAAGATCTAGATCTAATGTCGTCTCATTCGTGGTTTATTTCTCGAATGGAGGTCAACGGGAGCGAAAAACCTCCAAAATGGCTTTTCGGCCATTTTTCGCAAAAACGCAAAACGTTCTAGCGGCACGTGGTGGGGTATCAGAAGGAGATTTATGGCTCTCTGGAAAGAGGATGAAAGGAGCTACACCACAATGTGAGTTTCTTTTAAAGTCGCCTACAGCAAGAGGAGTGACCATGGCCTATTTCAGCCTAGGCGAAGCCCGGGGAAGTGGTGCATGTGAGGCCCCATCGAGGGCAGCGAAGCGCCGGAGGGCGCTACCATGGTTGGCGCCCAGAAAATTTTTGAACAGCTAGAACACCGGAGAAGCATTTTCGAAGAGAAAATATGGAGTTATACAGTTGAGAGAGAGAGAGAGCATAAAGCAAAAAAAGTTACCTTGGCGCGAGGCCCCCCTGGAGGGTGAGACCCCGGGGAAGTATCCCCACTCCCCCCCCTTGAAATAGGCCCTAGGAGTGACGACGAGTTGATTGGAAGTTCCATTTCTTGCCTGAAAACTGCTTACGCAAACCATTGTTCTGACGTCATTTCATTGTATTCTGCTTATAATTTTGTTGCAGTAATAGCTGCTGCTTTTGCGTTAGGCAAATAAATGAACACCAGGTAGGATCACCATGTTTACTGAACGACGATCGTTTTGGTTATTGAGGCCATTATCAAGCTACAAATGAAGCCAAAAGAAGAAAAAATAATACATTAATGATACAAAGGCATAAACAATCGTCACTGAATAAACATGGTGATTCTTGGGAGCTGGCTCTTTCGTGTGCTAGGTAGGACGTTCGGGCTTTATTGATTATAAGTGGCTTTATTCACAAAATTTTTTGCGGGGCCTTTGCAAATTAGTACATATTATTTATCTGCAAGTATAATGGCCAATATTCTGTCTGTAACTTTAACCTCATAGTGGTTTATTAAAATGCAGATATGTGACACAAAACTATTGTTCACACATTTTTCAGGCCTCACATTATAGCACTAAAAGTTACGAATGCTATAAATAACTAACTTAAGTCTGTGAGAGTGCGCAGACATACGCATTTTAAAATTGTGCAACAAAATCTATAAATAACTAATTTGTGAGAGTGCGTAGACATACGCATTTTAAAATTGCGTAACTAAAAGTTACAATCCGGGCTCAAAATTTTAGTTGTTGCAGCTGTTTTGTAATGACGTGTTTACAGTGAGAGGGCGCAAACGTACAAGTCTTAATCCCGCAATAGTCAAGTGTAAGAGGACGGTAGTGTTTTATCAAGAAGCACAGTTAAATATACAAAAGATAGAAAAGGAAAAGAAATTAATGAACATAAATCATTCTTGATTTTTTTGCTACCATCTTTTAAGAGACCAGTGACAACTTTAGAAAACGGAGACGAACATATAAAATTTTGAAAGTGAACAATTTACTTGGAATGAGTCTGTGAAAGTCATGTATGAAGCTAAAATTGAACACTTGTAGAAAACGAACGAACACTATATTACATATCTGCACAAAAACTGAAACCGTTTATTATACTAAATACACAGTAAAATGAAGATCACGACTGCTGCACTGCACTAAGAGTGTGAGTTAGACAGTGTGTAGCACGACTGCACTGCACTGAGAACGTGACAGAGAGACAGTGGCTAGAAGTGAAATCCAGCCAGTTTATATAAGTAGAGAACTATGCAAAAACTTGGCTTCACATATCCCATTACAGTAAAAATAGGGGAGATCCAGTGAGTTTGCATATTCACTGGACCAAGCAATTGTACTAAGGGTGAGTTTAACTAGTAAAATGTTAAAGTGACTAATCAATAGATGGCAGCACCTAAAATATACAGTTACAACTTTCACAGAGTCCGGAAATCGTAATAGAGGTTGTGAAGTTGCCCTTTCACTAATTGCTTAGTAATTAATGGGTAAGCCCAGCATGGCAGGAGTGTATTTGTTTTCTTATGAATTAATTGAATTGAGTTGAAATTGAAATGAATTAATAATACATGCAAACATGCAACATTCTTCAATTGCCATTACGGTTTAGTGTACACCAACTCTTTCGTGAATCCAATTATTTATGTACGAAAGAATAAAGAGTTTCGGGAATCTGTCAAGAAAATGTTGTGTTTTGAGACGTTAATAAAATGTTTCAAGGTCAACCCTATCAGTGTGTGAAGCGCGCATGTGTTTCGTGCAGTTTGTGCATTCGTGGGTGTTCTCAATTCAATTCAATTCAACTTTATTGCACAGATACAATAATGCACCGTGGCAATTTTGAAATCACTTTTTTGTAATCTGCCTACATATCTACATATCTACATATCTGCCTACATATGTAGGCAGATTACAAAAAAGTGGTTTCAAAATACTGTAGGCAAATTACTTGACTTGTTTTGGCAGGATTGCCTGAATAATAAAATACATCTGTCGGCCGGCAAAGTACATGTGTTTGTTTTTGGTAACCTGTCTACCACGACCTGCAACAACCCTACGTTTCGAAGAAGGCAGATTACATTGGCAAAGTAAACTAACAGCTGGTGTAAAATTGCTTCTGATTTCATAAATATAAAAATCAAGGTGACGAATATTTTAAAGAAAATTCTCAACCGGGTTTCTGTATCAAGATAATCGTACATAGAGTTCAGAAGTTTTCAATGTTTATCATTAGTAAGATGCTTTTCCAGGTATATATATAGTATAATACTGTTTTTTACAGACCAGGGAATTAATTCTCAGCAATATTTTTCATAGTGTAAACATTAGTTCAGAATAAAGAATGCTCTAAAATATTAAAAGCTACAATAGCTTTTTTTAAAATCAAAGCTTAGATTAAATAATAATTACCTCGGATACTCAAATTTCGTCAAACTTTCAAAGCTACGCGCGGCTCAGTGAATCTACTAAGATTGGCAGCAGCGCCTTTTTGTCACATTCGCGTGACCGACATATAGAAGGCGATACCGTGATAAGCATGATCATGAACTGCTGTGTTAGTTTCTGACGTCATATGACGTAGAGCCCATTTTTGTGATATCACGCGTTTAAACAGTACTGTAACACTTATGCAAATGTGTTTGATGCGCAAGGAAAACGTCGGCCATTGCGCAAACTGTGATTAATTTCTGACGTAAGCAATAGCTGTGTTCAGTTGCCGTTAATTAACTTTCTAAGCTAATTATTCAGATAAGAGCAATTGCTAAGTTTTATAGGCAAGAAAATCTATATTTTGGACAGTAAATGAAAATGAAATTGAGTCTAAACAATCGTCCGGTCTTCCTTTAATGTTTTTATGGCACAGAATACATTCACCACGCATGCAACAACCCACCTGGCACACGACAGCACGCATGCAACAACCCACCTGGCACACGACAGCACGCATGCAACAACGCACTTGGCTCGCCACAGCACGCAACAACCCACCTGGCACACGACACGCATGCAACAACCCACCTGGCACACGACAGCACGCATGCAACAACCCACCTGGCACACGACAGCACGCATGCAACAACCCACCTGGCACACGACAGCACGCATGCAACAACGCACTTGGCTCGCCACAGCTTGATAATAAGCAAAGTAATGCGTAACACATTGTTTGTTCATTAATACTTTTATTTCAATGACATACATGAGCATGTGTGCTGTCATTATCCATTTGTTTACTGGTAGTAAGTCTACCTAGAAAAAAACACGAGCACGATCTGAACTTGCTAGAAAAATAGTGAAAATTGAACGAGGAAGTGATAATTCAGTTATGCAAATCATCTGATTTGACCTACATCCATTAAAAAAACAAGTTATTTGAAGTCCTAATCGATATACTATTAAAAATTAAAAAATCTAAGATTTATGCACTCATCTTGATGTTGATTTTTCGTGTATCCGGCTAAAAATTAAGAACGATCTAAAATTTACAGATTACCAATTCTTCCCAGTGAGCATTAAAATTAGAAATTTTCTAGACCAACAATTACAATATGCAGCATGTGTATGAGAAGAAATACATATTAAACAAGGTACTATTCTATTATCAGAACATGTATCTATAACCAAATTCATGTACAGGCTGTACGTTGTAGGAACTACACATTACCCACTAATGTCAACAAAAATATAATAATATTATACTACGTGCGTTTTAGTAAGGAAACCTTGAAAATAAATAACGTTAAATTGTTAACAAAGGGACGGTATATCAAAGAGACAGAGAGTTTCAATATTATGCTCCATACACCACCATGTTCATCAAATACTTCGTTAATACTGCGTGACAGTATATAATCTGTATTTAGTAAATAATTGATTAAGTTATAATTAAAATCGTGACCCACGTTGAATTTAAACATTAAAAATTTAACATGTGCAAAGACATTACTCGGCAATATATGACAATAGGATTTACATAAGACCAAGTCTAAATTATGCAGAGCTTTTACTACTCACTAAAACAATGTATAATAAGAAACGCTTTGCTAAATCAAGAGGCATTAACTCTTTGGTTAGTTTATTTGCGTATTTAAGTTGCTTTAGGGTTGTTTACGCTTAAGTACATAAAATATACATCTCTCATTGCCAACTTACAAAAACCGCTAAAAATTAATTTAAAGTTCAACTCATTTCTATGTTTAAATGAAATCTGTACCTGCACGGTGTAGAAATCTCAGCCAGGTAGTCATAACGTGGCAGTTTCATAATTTTAGTGAAAGTCAATGCAACAATAGAAACAATTCAGGAGAGAAAAAAATACTTCAGGAAAAATCTATGCGTGAATATAATTCAAGTTGCTGAGCTTTAACGGAAAACCGGACGATTGCGTAAACATGAATTCAGAATAAAGAATGCTCTAAAATATTGAAAACTGTTATAGCTTTTTTTAAAGTTTAGATTAAATAATAATTACCTCGGATACTCAAATTTCGTTAAACATTCAAAGCTACACGTGGCTCAGTGAATCTACCAAGATTGGCAGCGGCGTCTTTCTGTCACATGCGTGTGGCCGACAAATAGAAGGCGGTACCGTGATAACCATAATCATTAACTGCAGTGTTAGTTTCTGACGTCACATGATGTAGAGCCCATTTTTGTGACATCATGCGTTTAAACAGTACTGTAACACTTATGCAAATGTGCTTGATGCGCAAGGGAAGATGCCTACCATTGCACAAACTGTGGTTAGTTCCTGACGTAAGCAATAGCTGTGTTCGGTTGCTGTTAATTAAGTTTCTAAGCTAATTATTCAAATATAAGAAACAATTGTTAACTTTTATGGGCAAGAGAATGTATGTTTTGAACAGTAAATTAAAATGAGATTGAGTCTAAACAATCGTCCGGTCTTCTTTTAAGTGATGTACAGCTATGCCTGACTTATACTGGAGCAATCGGAGACCAGCTTTTTCTGGGCAGAATCAGGTTTGTAACTGCAATAGGGGACCAAATTTACACCACAAACTTATGCATTCATATCGGGAAACTTATCAATCGAAGTTCTTTATTGTTATAGGCATGGTTGCATATACGTCTTAGCAGCCATGAGCATTAGAAATAAACTTAAGAAATTCAAAAATGATAAAAGATGATATTAACGATAAAGATGTGACATAATCAGTAACTAAAACGGTAGATATACAAAACAAGTTAATATACATGCTCATTATAATTAGTAGTATTAGCACATGTTAAAATTTTATATACAATATTCCACATTTTGTCCCTAAAACCGCGTGGTATCTACACAATGTTATTGCACCATCCATATACCATAAACTAAATGTATTTACACATATATATCCAACAATTAATTTAGTAGCAAACAAGGGTATATATGTTTTCAATTAAAACAATCAATTATAATTGTAATAGTAGCACAGTGTCAACATAGATTCAACAACGTAGATTTAACAACAAAATGTACTACGTAAGAAAGATACGTGCAATAATTATATATATGAACAATGCGTCTGCATAACCGGGACAACAAATTACCAGCGAACATTTCAAACAGATGTCAGCAAAAAGTACAAATTGCAACCTGTTTCATTCTTATGCGCATTTTTGTTAATAACATATGATCGTATGTTAGCATTTGTAAGAAATGTGACTGATTCGTACCTATCACAGTCTCAATAAAACCTTAAATAGTTGGCATCAATTGCATTATTAGTGATTATGTTTAATTAATTAAAAGTGTAAATAATAAAATTACCTTAATAAAGAATTAGACGAATAATATATCTGCTCACCACCACAAACAAATTATGATATTTTCCTTATTGGCACGTTTAATTGAGCCTCTTACAGTACGGTACTGCAACAATGCATTCATACTGTACTGCAACAATGCATTCATACGGTACTGCAACAATGCATTCATACGGTACTGCAACAATGCATTCATACGGTACTGCAACAATGCATTCATACGGTACTGCAACAATGCATTCACCAACATAAAGAGTTCACGATACTAGGTAACCCTTACATAACAAACTAACTATTTCCCTACTTAATCTGCAGCTTAATTAATTCAATACAGTCTGCAATAACATGAAAATTACAGCAAAATTATAAATACACGGCTACAAAGAACGACACAGAAATTAGTAGCAGTTACTAGGGCAGCAGACGCTCAAATGTTGCTAGAAATCGCTTTTTCTGTTAACAGAGGAGGGGAGTGGAGCTATTTTGAAATATTTTTACTGAAAATTTTAAAACGCGTTGAGATTTTACAACACGAATTCGTTTAAATATGCAATACAGAGCTGTATACAACGTGTAGCCACTTCAGTTTAACTGATCTAAATTCTAGTTTACAGGTATAGCTCAATCTGTAGTACACTCTGGATTCCAAGCGGGAGGTTGTGGGTTCAACTCTGCATTAGATCTTACAAAATACTTCAAACGGTTTTAAAAATGGTACCTTGCTGATGATGGTACTCAAGCATGAGGACTGTTGCATTTACATTTAGGCTTTGAGGCACTCAAGCTGAAACACGTGAATGTGCCAGTTTGCAAATATTTTAACTCATCTCACCAGTGTCTAACAAAACATGAGTGAGTTGACTTAAATGTAACATGTGTTACTGCATGTGTGACATTAGAACTTTAAAGCTACCCGTACATGTGCTTGCATAGCAAAATCGTCCGTAAGTCGGCAATTAACATTTTCTGGTTATTCACCTACTCTGAAACTCCATTTCATGAGGATCATTTTGATACCAAGCTCGTCCGCCTTTTTTATCACTAAGCTAAGATAATCCACGTTGAAGTTGAGGTGCAGGTTATGCACTGAAAAACATAATCTTGAGAAAATTGCTTTTAAAGTTAGTCGTTGTTTTTTGTCGCATCTTTACAAAACACTTAGCAACCGTACGAAAGTGTACGACTTTGTAAGAGCACATTGAAGTTATGTTTCAATCCAGTAGATTGCTCTTCCTGACGAAGATCTGGTAGTGTCAACAGAAAAAACCCGAAGCAAAATGACTGCTTCAGTGAGCTGCTATCGTAGTTTGAAAATACAAGTTTTTTGCAACTGCAGTACTAGTTTTTAGGCAGAGAAATGGGCACAGGGTTATAAAATTAAATTTTTAGTATTTTTTGGACATTATCTTGATAATCTGATGCTATAATCTATGCCAACTTATGGACGGTTTTGGTATGCAAGCTCACATATAACTATAATAACTCTTGAATTTTTCGATGGTAGAAGAATATACCCAACACGTATGCCGTATTCGGAACGTATCTGTCACCAATGCGATTTTGCTCTTTGAAGGCAAAAAGCTGAGAGCAGAATCTAAAATTAATTTCTCATGATTTCAACAAAGCTAGTTCATGAAAATCTTGCTAGGTGTGTAAGATTTTGCTAAAATCCACGTTGTATATATTCATTCTCATACACTAAAGCGTGTTGTAAAACCTCATTATTTCCAAAGTAATATTTACTGAAATTGTAAAGGAGATCTTTTAGTCCAAAAATTTCGAAACATGATACATACAGCATACATACTTTCCTGATTCAGTCGAATATGTACGCTAAAATTAAAGGTCAACACAACTAACTAATAATAAAATTTACAAGAGATTAAATTATGTGGTATGGAATGCTCTTGCCTATGCCGTGCATGAAAAGTTCATCACAATTTATATAAGTTTATTGCAATATAAAGCTCTGCACACAAAAATGCATTTTTAAAGCATCTAACAGTATGAAATATGTGTTAATAATTCCAAAAACGTGGACATACTAAAATTGAACCTACATAACATTCACACCCGCGTGTCACACGGACGTTTCGCGGTACACTTTCACCGTGCAGCCGTCTTGTGTCACCTGGATCAGACGAGTGGTCGTTGGACTGAGGTCGACCGATACGTTTGAGGCGCACAACGGACTAGCAGGAAGATGGGCATCGGAGACTTGAAGAGGAAGGTTAGACTTACAGTGAGTATTCTCTATATTATCATTACCCGCCATCACAATATTATGCATTTCTTCTTTTTCTGAAAAATCAAAATAGTTATTTAGGAAACAGATAAAAGTCAGAGCCACAGAAACATGCTGCCTACATAATGCATTCAATGACATGTATGACATGGCAACTTAACATTGATACTAACAACCTGACACATGCTTAATTGTAGTACTCTTGGCTTTTGGTAAATGCATTTTGGGAAAAGTGGGAAAAGGAATTTTGTGTTTTGACTTCATAGAGAATAATTTGGATGGCACACGACCAATTTCAGTTGACCGGTTGACTACATATTCATGCTCAAAGCAGCTGACATCTGTACCACTGATTACTGCCATGATCAATGAAAAATTCTGATGATGACTATGATGATGACGATGGAGATGATGATGACGATAATGATGATGACACAGTTTATCAACATAGTCTCATCAGTCAATCAGTAACACTAAGTAGGTTCAACTAGAAATGACTGACGGTAGTACCTGGCCAACTTTAGTTGACTTAACTTTAAATGCACAGCAACATTTGACAGAGTATCAGTTATCAAAGTTCATTTTTTGCGAGAGGAAATGTAGTGACCAAAGTTGATGTCCTGTGAGAGGAAATGTAGTGACCAAAGTTCATGTCCTGTGAGAGGAAATGTAGTGACCAAAGTTCATATCCTGTAAGAGGAAATGTAGTGACCAAAGTTCATGTTCTGTGAGAGAAAATGTAGTGACCAAAGTTCATCTCCTGTGAGAGGAAATGTAGTCACCAAAGTTCATGTCCTGTGAGAGGAAATGTAGTGACCAAAGTTCATGTCCTGTGAGAGAAAATGTATGGCAAGCCTGTCTGTCCGATCTTAACAGATTTTTTAACATGCCATGCCATATAGCACAAAATTAATAAATAATTTAATGTGCATCTTAACAATTCTATGTTGAACAGTATTTGTGTATGCAATGATGCTCTGTGTCGAATACAAGCAGAAGCCAGACTCTGTAAACTACATTAAAGCTCAATTTCTATTTAAGATTTCAAGCGAATGTTGTGTAATAATCACAAGCATTCACTGCCTGAAAGCAAGATTAGGCTGAGAATCCTTCTATTCTGAAAGCATCTAATCGTTGAAATGTTACAGGTTTCTAGAAAATTACATTTTAGATGACAAAAGCCGGCTTCTCTTACGTTGGTAACTCATAATCACAGAACAGCTAAAGGAGCAAAATTTTGGAGTGTGCAATGCGCTGATAATGAATGCAACAATCAGCTCAGCTCAGAATCAGTCCTCTGTACACAGATTGCTAAGCTGCTTTTGTAAACTTTACTGACACTGAGTTACAGTGTATAGCCAGAACACAGTCATACACATTTAAAGCGGGAGTGTGCTAAAGATCATTATAATGGTTTTGAATGGCGATCTGACATACCAAATACGATTTGGCGCAAGTACGTTATGAGTAAAAGGACAACAATAACAGCTTTCACCAAGGAACGGTACAAGAGATACAGATTCCAGCAGGAGATTTGTGGTCAGTTTGAATTCGACAATATAGGCTTCAGAGCATCAACATTACTATAACAGCTTACACCAAGGAACAGTACAAGAGATACAGATTCCAGCAGGAGATTTGAGGTCAGTTTGAATTCGACAATATAGGCTTCAGAGCATCAACATTACTACATATTTTAGCATACGCAGTAAAATAAAATGCTGCATGACATTAAAAACTTCACTTTGATGCAAAAACTCAGTTGAAACACATAAATAATTAGGTAACATTTCAGTAAAATGCAAAAATAATGTACAAGTAATGAAAAATACAAACATTTTTATGAAATGAAAATAGTCTACTTTGGCTAGATATAAGATTAACTATAATACGCAGTTTTTTGATAGCATAGTGGCATAGAGTTTAAGTGAAATTTCAGAATGTGTCAATAGAGTAAATTGTTCTTTTAGCAACAAGAGAATTAATATTTGAGAATGTGGCACTAAAAGTATCCAGTTTTGAAACATTTATAGCCAATAAAAAATAACAAATGTCTTACTAAACTAAATTAAATTAAATGTTGTTAGGAAAATTTAATAGCATTACACAAGTGTAAAATTACTTAAGGGCAGCAAGTTTACATGCAAATATCACACAAAGCTGTGCACATGGCAAAATCTAAAGTTGCTGCCAAAAATAAATAAACAAAAGCAACAAACAAAAACACACCATGCGTAGCTGCTGCTGCTGCTGCTGACATCTACAATACACTGCATGCACTACGTCGATTTGATCTGGATGGTTCAACATCATCCTTCTTGCTCTTTACTGTTTCAACATCATGCGTTTTGCTTTCACCAACAGCCTTCTGCTGGCCGCTGTTAGAAGTGTTTTCAGCAGTTTCTTTGACTGCGGGGGCATCATCGAATTTACTAGTCGGTTTAGTAAATGGATCGGGATTAGAATCATGCACTTCGGACTTTTTTGCACGGTCGCCATTTTTCTTTTCATGCCTATGTTTTTTTGACAGCGCTCGCCAAATTCGCCCTTTCGGCTTAATGCCTTCGTCCAGCTTTTGACAGACGATTTCGGTTTCGTCTTCGCTGGAAATCTCGTCCGAACTGTGTCCGGACTTCGTGCGCTGTTTCGTTTTCACCATTCTAAAGTGCGAGGCAAAAGCGCTTACAGCCACAAACACAGCATTAGTGTGGATGTTAACACTGTGAATGGAACTATCTTCCACCACCTGGCCGTTAATAGTGAGCTGCCGTTTAGGCTGGACGTTCGCTTGGTCGCTGCACGGCTCAGCAGCAAGACTGATGGACTGAGCAACTTGGATGACTTCCTCCGGGCTTATCTCACCTGACGATGGACTATACAGCATGTTAAACCTCAGGTATACTGGCTGCATAAAACAAGAAAAAATTAATAATCATCAAATTCTTATGTAATCTTTTCATCTTTTGCTATTAGTTTTTAGCAAGATGCGAGCATCACATTTTCTGAAGACACTCATAAATAACAATACGGTCATGCAGTGAGGCAATATGGGAAACCTGAAAAGAATGAGTCTGGAAAGTGGCAAATTAAGGAATACAGGTGCACCTAGGCATAATAACTAGGGTCTCAGGGGATTAGCACCTGGGTCCGAGGCAAAGCTGATGAATCTTCTGGGTTTTAGCGCTTTTGAAAAAAACTTTGGCAATAAAAACAGATGAATTCCGGTTCCTTAAACTGGTTAAAATTGGTAACACAGTGGTAGTACCCTAGGCCTTAATCATTTAATACCAGTAAGTAAATTATAAACTGTATCTTCTATATTTTAGAGATCTTTGGAGGCAAACATTAGCAAGCAAGTCAAACAAGTCAAGCAAATCAAATATCGTAAATTTTACTTTGCTATAATTACTTCAGAGCATTAAAGCTTAAGAACTACTCGAACGACTTCAAATGATTTCTGTAATGGCAAATGCTGCAATTCAAATTTCACTTATTTTGAAGAATATATCAGTAAAACATTTTCTTGACTACATGACCAACTGCACAACTTTTCAAGTAATTATTTAAGAAAAACGTTTCTAAAACTTAAATTGCTAATCGATAACTAGCAAAGGCCCCGCAAAAAAGTTTGCGTATCAATACACTCATAATCAAAAATACGCGAACATCCTACCTAGTGTTCTTTTACTTACCTAACACAAAGCCAGCAGTAAAACAGCTTTTACTGAATTAAAGTTATAAACAGAGTATAATGGATGACGTCACAACAATGGCTTTGCGTCAGCAGTTTTCCAAGCGAAAATTGCCGAAAATAGAACATCTAATTAACTCGTCGGCACTCCTCTTGGTGGACGTGTTCTAAAACATGGCCCACACCATCGTGTAGCCCTGTTCTTGCTCTTTCTAAAGAGCTATATATCTCCTTTCGAGAGTCCCACCAGGCGCCGTTAGAACGTTTTTTCAACAGGCTGTTTGACCAAAATTTAGAAAAAATCGCGAGTTGGGTTTGGGAAAATGTCCATTATGGGACGCTGTGGATATTCTAAATACTCTCTCGCGAATTCTAAATACACCTACTACACCCACCGTTGAACGGGCTATCTATCTAAGGCTGGCACTGCCCCTGGCCCGTTCCCATTCTCCAGAAATAAGAGGTATAAGTTTTGCAAAAAAATGGCCAAAAAATGGCTATTTCTGGAGGTTTTTCGCCCCCCGTTCCTTCCGGTGGGCCCGATTCAATACCAGTGAAATTAATATATACGATTAAAAGCCTGGTTTTTGAGTTATCTGCCTTTTGCTACAACAAAAGCCTAATTTAGCCTACAGACTAATCACGTGTCTAGTAAGCACCTTAAGACTTTTGGGACTTTTCAGTGTTCTCACAGAAAAAACTGAAATATGCAAACTTTTCAGAATACCAGCCTCGGTGTTTATTTCGAGTTTAAATTCATTAAAATGGCTGATGCTTTAATTTCTTATACTCACTACTTGAAGAGGATGTAATGAGTGTGAGAGGGTGACGAAAACTTATCAGTGAAAAAATTTTGCATAGATTTGAATGGAATTTTTCCTTTGCTCTGTCGTTACCACTAAACTGCGAATTTAATTAAAAATTATTGCACGTTACAATCGTATTTTATTTCTATACGTCAAACCAACATTGACAAGTTCATGGAAAGACACTAACAAGAGCTCCTTCTGGGCTGAAAAAGATACACCAAAGTATTTTGTCAACAGCTTCAAAGCCTTGACACTGAACTATTGACGTAAATGAAGCTTGGCCCAAAATGAAACGTGTCAGATGTGGCAGAACACGGACATGTCATCATAAGATATACAAGTGACATTTTACTCTGTCGCCTCTATTACATGCTTTACACAGTTCAATATACTGCAAGCCAGTAGTTAACTCTCACCTACTTGTTAATGTTGTGATGCATTCACAAGAACAAATTTTCTATTGTAAGTCTTCTCTATGAGAGAAGGCTCGCAAGTGTGAACTTTTTGGTGAGTTACTGTCACCAAGTTATTGCAAATTCTCCGACAGTTGCTGTGAGTTGATTACCTGCAAATTACTGTTTAGTGTGAACACCTTAGCAAGTTACTCTTGACACTTCTTGCAGTGAATAGAGAGAAGAGAATGTCAGCTCACGCTTACTGTCTGAGAGTAACTCACAGCAAATTTTGCTCTCTAGTCTGAACACTACAAGTCTGCTTACAAGTTACTTGACGAGTTACTTGGTGAGCTAACCTGGCAAGAAAACTCGTTAGTCTGAATGTGTCGTTCGATTGATGCTTGTGGCACAACTGGAACCTTTGTAATTATCAAGGATAACCATCTAAGAAGAGATATTGAATCGACACAACTGTCTTAGTGAGTTTTAAATGCACATACACTGTCATTCAACTACAGAAACAGCCAAAGGCAGTAAGGCAGATGAAACTGTCCAGATGCTGTTTCCCTGGAATGATTCTCAATGGAACATTGCTTAACATCAAGACCACTTAGCTATTTCCCTCAACTCTGCTACATAAAGTTAGCTTGCTTGTAAAGCTTCCTCTTAATGACCAAAAATTAAGGCAGTCTACTGTCATTGCATCACTGCGAATCACCACAAGTCAAACTGAGCTCCTCGATGGAAATAAAAATCCTTAAGTTACAGGAATACGAGTTAACCTCTTCTAAATGTAGTTTGGTAGAAGGTAAAAATACTCAGCAAACTTGTAAATGGCGTTCACATTACCAAAAAACTAACTGGGTACCAAGTTATGGAATATGTTGTTTGTTAAACTATAACAGGCATGTTTCATTGTTGTGCAGTCAATGCTACTACAGCAATGGAATATGTTGTTTGTTAAACTATAACAGGCATGTTTCATTGTTGTGCGGTAAATGCTACTACAGCAACACATTACTTCTTAAATTACCCGATCTATCAAAATATGAAAGAGCTCTCCTTACTATCTTTCTGTAAGAAATAAAAATAAAATTATTTTGAGACTACAAGGGCATTTAACATTGTTTTATATTAATACCTAATCTATCATTGACAGTTTTAACTTCCCTCATGCTACTTTGCAAACTCAACCAACCAAACTCTACCTATCTACGCCCCCTGTAGTAGGTCACCACGATTACATAAATTTCAGCAACTGTAAAAAATACTTAATAGTCAACTAGTTTATTATTAGCATTACCTTGTGGTCTCCCATGCAAATATCAGAACCTATAACGCTGTATTCTATTGGTTTACCCTACAAAAAGAAGAAAGGATACATGTAGAAAAGTAACAGTATCTGCTCTCCTTATACTGCAATGCACTTTGCACATTTTGCCATAAATATAAAAATGTTCATTGTACATTAACCAAAACAAATGTTAAATGAATAGTATATCTATACAGCTCAACATGGAAAAACTTGAATACCAAGGACGTGTGCACAAAACAAGATTCAAACATTGCATGCCAGTTTATTGTCCTCAGAAACATTGGAGAAGAAGTTGCGGAAATATCTGTGACGGCTCAGGTGACGACAACGGAGATGAAGAGATGTAGAACATTGTCACATAAAAATCTGTACATTAAACTCAAAGGTTATTAGTGCCTAGATATGCCATTACATCACTCTACATTTTAGTATGTGATCAGTACCTCGTCTATAATCCGTTTTGCGCTAACTGAAGGAAATATTCTGTCACACCAGGCTACGCAGCGTGTCTTCATGTATAGATTAGCAACATTCACATCTTCTGAGTAAGGATAACTGAAAACAATTAAATTAGCAGCTCTAGAAAGTGTTTGAACTATGCATGTCTTTTCTAGTTTCACAATGGATTTCAACAGTGATGAGCAAGAATTATCAAACTTAATGATTTGTATTAAACAATAACAACTAACCATATGACTATTGGGTTGATAAGAAGATGATGCATTTTTATTTTTAAATGCACAAATTGTTAGCAAAGTTAACGGATTTGATTTCATATAATTTATTCTTCCTTCCAAATATATAGTTCATATTCAAAAACACACAACAACAACAATTAACTATCACACACATAAATTTAAGGTGCAGCTAACAAAGTAGAACAGCCCTTTTCACAACAATCACAGTTATTAGTTCAAAAAATAACAACTTTCAGCACAATATACACTGCAAAGGCGGATCCCTAAATAGTAGTACTACATTAAAGGAAAACCGGATGATTGTGTAAACATTTGTACAGAATAAAGAATGCTCTAAAATATTGAAAACTACAATAGCTTTTTTTAAATCAATTACCTCAGATAGTCAAATTTCATTAAAATGTCAAAGCTACATGCGGCTCAGTGAATCTACTAAGATTGGCAGTGGCGCTATTTGTCATGTGCGCGTGCCCGACAAATAAAAAGCGGTACCGTGATAAGCATGATCATGAACTGCAGTGTTAGTTTGTGACGTCATATGACGTAAAGCCCATTTTTCGTGACATCATGCGTTTAAACAGTACTGTAACACTTGTGCAGATGTGCTTGACACGCAAGGGAAGACGCCTGTCATTGCACAAACTGTGGTTAGTTTCTGACGTAACCAACAGCTGTGTTCGGTTGCCGTTAATTAACTTTCTAAGCTAATTATTCAAATATAAGAATCAATTGTTAACTTTTATAGGCAAGAAAATGAATATTTTGGACAGTAAATTAAAATGAGATGAGTATAAACAACCGGCCGGTCTTCCTTTAGCGACACGCACAAGCAAGAGAGGAATATTTTTAAAATTACTGACATAATGAACAAATATTCCTTACGTTGGAGGGAAAGCAACAGGATACTCATACAGCTGATCCTGGAATGCACTGGTTTCATTATCAAAATCTGAAAGCTAAAAACAGAAAAACTTAATTTTGACACGTTATTCATTTTCAACTAAAAAGCAATTTAGAAAAAATATGTATTTTAAACGGCATTTCTTTGAAGCCTAATAATAATGAATTAGTTGTAAGAACATTACTCCTGTCCAAGCCCCCCATCCACTCGTTCTTTAGACACGTGAACACATTGGTTCGCTTACTGCAATGGCACAACTTCAGTTTAATTTGAAGCACATGTTGCACGCAAATGTTGCATGTTGCTTGAAAAAAAAATCAGCACAAGACAGCAATGAAAATACGATCCCCGGAGTCGACACATGTGACGTTGTCAAAACCAGACGCCAATATACCGACATGGTTCTGTATGCAACTCTAAAGCAGTAACGAAGCTTTCCTAATAATAATAATATTTTTCGTTGTTTCGTTGTTTTGCACATCGCATTGTTTACTCACCCACTTGCCATTGTCTTTAATAAAGGCACTGTCATGTTTATCGTGGTGGTCAAACACCTTCTTCTCAATGGTTAATACCACCTAAAAGTGAAAGTGTGTAAAAACATTTGCTTCTTCATTACATGATCTCTGCATAGCAGCTTCAGATTCTGTATTGTCTATCAACTGATCTTACCTAGCTAGTTGTTCACTCACTCATAAGTCATAAGTCATTTATTTCACATTACACATTTACAATAGTTTCATGTACAATATCTAGTGAAAGGGCCTACAATGAACATAATACAAATAAGAAATACTGCACAGGAAAAGCCTCAAACACTGTTCACCTATACGAAGGTAAATGTGTTGTTTGAAGTCAAAAAGCAGGGCTTGTTAGATTGTCCCACACAGTGATAGAAAAAAGTAATGGAAATAATCTGAAAATTTAAAGTGAATCGTGATAAAAAAACATTAGTGCTTAAAATGGAATGATGTAATGAATGAAGCTCATATATGGGATGATATAAAAATTCACTCACTCATACACTCACTCTCTAATACTCATTCATGTATTTATTTTATTCATGTCTTTACTTGCTTTTACGTACGTTTACCTACACGTACTTATTTAATTTGTTAAATTCACTTATCCATTAACACATTTATTTAGTCACTCACACAGTCACTTACTGCTCAATAACTATTCACTTGTTTGTTCTTTCAAGGTAGATAGATAGATAGATAGATAGATGATTTTATTTCATACACATGGTTCAACACAACAATAACATAAAAGAACTAATGGAAGCAAGCCAAATGCGAGGGCAACGTACGACCATGGGGTCCTTTACACGTTGCCCTTATTTAAACATTAATGAATTCGCAGTGGTTGAATGATAAAGTGAAAGAGGGCAGTATTAAGTCTTTTAAAATAAAATCTAATTTAACTCTAGTAAAAGATTCAAATTTGCAAAAGTCTTACAAACTAAAGATTTCCTAAAAATAAATTTTACTTCATAATTATTGCATGTTATGCTATTTATGAACAAGAATCTTACATAGATAATCAGATTTTGTATTCCCTACAATGAAGTATGTCATTTTAAAGTAATGCATTATACATTTCAAATGTGTGACTTACTATTTTAACATTGTATCAATAATTGCAATGTATATTTTGAACGAACGATTTCGTACTTTCTACTAATATAATATAATGCACAACTCCAGTTATTTCTTTCATAGTTGTTTAACTTGAGTGAATTTGTGAAAGTGTTTCCAGAATATGAGGGCCGAGTACAGAAACAACTAAGCTGAAGCTGAACATGCAGAAAAAGTACTCAATGTTTTTTACAAAAAGTTTAAGAAAGTATAGTAACTGTAATTTGTGAAGGAAAGGTAAAGATAATTGTAAGGTAAGGCAAAGATAATTGTAAGGTAAGGTAAAGATAACTGTAAGGTAAGGTAAAGATAATTGTAAGGTAAGGCAAAGATAACTGTAAGGTAAGGTAAAGGTAACTGTAAGGATCATGATGTATCAAATCTACATATATAGACTACAAGAAGGTTTAGGCTATACTGATATACCAGCAATAATATCCTATAAATATATGAAAAAAATCGTCGCACCGTATTTGAGAATACAGAAATTTAAGAAAAGCAAGTATATGGAATACTTGGAGATGACATTCCACGCCTAGAGTGCTGAAACTCTTACAGTCTCTGCACTACTGCGAAATCTTGTCGGGCCAATTTAAAATTGCTTAGTGAGTAGAAGGCGAAGTGGTGTTCTCAAATTGAAGTGGTGATTCTTGCACGGAGCTAATTAACTTCGCCACATTTACCAAGGGGCACAAAGTGCACCACACCGTCGTTAAAAGTTTCATCATTAGAACAAGTTGTAACATTGCAGGTGCAACGACCGAAATGTACGTAGGAGAAATACAGACACACACGCAATCACGCATAATTCGAAATTTTATAAAGTAACCCAGTTTATTAACAGTGCCAATTTGACAATTGATAAATAAGCAGCTGAATGCTTAGACTGCAATAAAAAGTGCCAGGAACTGGGTCAGATAACCCCCAATGACCTTTTGGGGGCCCCGGGCTAATGAAATTAAGGGGAACCTGCAGGCGGAGCCACCCTCTAACTAACCACCTCCATTTTTGAATATTTTTTATTCGTGATATATTTAACATAGCTTGAACTAAACTTATTGCAAATTCACTTAATGCCACTATTTTATTGTTTATTGCAAACCAAATCAGCACATATTTCACCTCACCCCCCCCCCCCCCAGAGAGAGAAAAAACAACTTTTTATCAAATGTTATCAAAGCTTGAAGAGCCTAGGCTGAGCAGCCTATAGGATCATTCCACCCTGGTCACGGATTACTTTACAATAAAACAAGAGAATTGAAATCATACCTTTTCCTCGTTACCCTTTTCCTTGTATAGGACCCTTTTCAGTTCATTCTTGCTAGTTTTTACATAAACCGGTGTAGTCTGCACTGTTAGTCGCTATAGTAATAATAAACAAAAACAATACATATAAAAACTCAAATAAAAATCATTATCTTTGGTAATGGTACATTGTGAATGTTCTGAATATCGGTCATACATTACATTTACAACTGACATACTGAAAACATTTCAACTCTTGATTTAATTTGTCATTCTGAAAAACATTTCAATTCTTGATTTAATTTGCCATACTGAAAACATTTCAAATTTGATTTAAACATTTCAACTCTTGATTTAATTTGTCATACTGAAAACATTTCAACTCTTGATTTAATTTGCCATACTGAAAACATTTCAACTCTTGATTTAATTTGCCATACTGAAAACATTTCAACTCTTAATTTAATTTGCCATACTGAAAACATTTCAACTCTTGATTTAATTTGTCATACTGAAAACACTTCAACTCTTGATTTAATTTGCCATACTGAAAACATTTCAAGTCTTGATTTAATTTGCCATACTGAAAACATTTCAACTCTTGATTTAATTTGTCATACTGAAAACATTTCAACTCTTGATTTAATTTGCCATACTGAAAACATTTCAATTCTTGATTTAATTTGTCATACTGGAAACATTTCAACTCTTGATTTAATTTGCCATACTGAAAACATTTCAACTCTTGATTTAATTTGTCACACTGAAAACATTTCAACTCTTGATTTTTTGTTTTTATTTAATTTGCCATACTGAAAACATTTCAACTCTTGATTTAATTTGTCATACTGAAAACATTTCAACTCTTGATTTAATTTGCCATACTGAAAACATTTCAACTCTTGATTTAATTTGTCATACTGAAAACATTTCAACTCTTGATTTAATTTGCCATACTGAAAACATTTCACTTGATTTAATTTGCATAAAACATTTCACTGATTAATTTGCATTGTTTTTGATTTAATTTGCCATACTGAAACATTTCAATTCTTGATTTAATTTGTCATACTGGAAACATTTCAACTCTTGATTTAATTTGCATTGAAACATTTCACTCTTGATTTAATTTGCCATACTGAAAACATTTCAACTCTTGATTTAATTTGTCATACTGAAAACATTTCAACTCTTGATTTAATTTGTCATACTGAAAACATTTCACTCTTGATTTAATTTGTCATACTCTTGATTTAATTTGCCATACTGAAAACATTTCAACTCTTGATTTAATTTGCCATACTGAAAACATTTCAACTCTTGATTTAATTTGTCATACTGAAAACATTTCAACTCTTGATTTAATTTGCCATACTGAAAACATTTCAACTCTTGATTTAATTTGTCATTCTGAAACATTTCAACTCTTGATTTAATTTGCCATACTGAAAACATTTCAATTCTTGATTTAATCCATACTGAAAACATTTCAATCTTGATTTAATTTGTCATACTGAAAACATTTCAACTCTTGATTTAATTTGCCATACTGAAAACATTTCAATTCTTGATTTAATTTGCCATACTGAAAACATTTCAACTCTTGATTTAATTTGTCATACTGAAAACATTTCGACTCTTGATTTAATTTGTCATACTGAAAACATTTCAACTCTTGATTTAATTTGTCATACTGAAAACATTTCGACTCTTGATTTAATTTGTCATTCTGAAAACATTTAAACTCTTGATTTAATTTGCCATACTGAAAACATTTCAATTCTTGATTTAATTTGCCATACTGAAAAACATTTCAATTCTTGATTTAATTTGTCATACTGAAAACATTTCGACTCTTGATTTAATTTGTCATACTGAAAAACATTTCAATTCTTGATTTAATTTGTCATACTGAAAAACATTTCAATTCTTGATTTAATTTGTCATTCTGAAAACATTTCAACTCTTGATTTAATTTGTCATACTGAAAACATTTCAACTCTTGATTTAATTTGTCATACTGAAAACATTTCAACTCTTGATTTAATTTGCCATACTGAAAACATTTCAACTCTTGATTTAATTTGTCATTCTGAAAACATTTCAACTCTTGATTTAATTTGCCATACTGAAAACATTTTAACTCTTGATTTAATTTGCCACACTGAAAACATTTCAACTCTTGATTTAATTTGTCATACTGAAAACATTACAACTCTTGATTTAATTTGTCATACTGAAAAACATTTCAACTCTTGATTTAATTTGCTATAC
>JAQGDQ010001605.1:12500-32740 GCA_030141605.1 Tubiluchus corallicola | reverse complement strand
GAATAATTATTATTCTTTAAATTTGCGCTATTCGGAATTTACAAAGTCACTGGAGAAACGATAATCGCTACTGCGCATGCGTCATCATATCATTCAGCTTTCAGAATCTGCTCACGTTATTACTGCCGCACGCTGAGATTTTGCCGTTAAACTCGCTATTATGCCGACATGATTATTAGGCTATAAACTCGAAGATAGGATTTCTTTCAGCAGGCGCAAGCGGCTATCTGTAAGTATTAGTATTTCATTAGTTTTCTTACTAAAATTTATTCATTACTGCGTAGGAAGGGGATATATCTTCACAGCAGGTTTTTTTCTTTTCAGTTAATGAAAATGTTAGTAGATATATTTCAAGTATTGTGTTTTGGTTAGCTTATACATTATGAATTGTTTATCTATATAGTGGAATTTTTATTCATAACTGTGTTGGTAAAGAGAATTGAATTATTCTGTGTGTACGTTTGTTAATTAGCTTCGTTTTGTGTGCTGTTTCAATCACCTATTATTTATTCGAAACTGTGATGGCACAGCAAGCTGCCATTTTTGAGGAAACATAGCTGTCTTGAGCCGTAAGCATATATTTTCTATATCATGGATGAAACTTCGTGTATTTTCCCACCCTCTTCTGTACTGTCCACCTCACACTCGTCCTTCCATCTTCTCATCTCTCTCGCTTTCTCTCTCTCTCTCTCTCTCTCTCTGCGTCTTTCTCTCTCGCTTTCTCTCTCTCTCTCTCTCTCTCTCTCTCTCTCTCTCTCTCTCTCTCTCTCTCTCTCTCTCTCTCTCTCTCTCTCTCTCTCTCTCTCTCTCTCTCCTCTCTCTCTCTCCTCTCTCTCTCTCTCTCTCTCTCTCTCTCTCTTCTCTCTCTTCTCTATTTCCGCTCTCTCTCTCTCTCTCTCTCTCTCTCTCTCTCTCTCTCTCTCTCTCTCTCTCTCTCTCTCTCTCTCTCTCTCTCTCTCTCTCTCTCTCTTTCTCTCTCTCAGTTTCTCGATTTCGCGCTCTCTCTCATTTTCCCTTGTCTCTCTCTCTTCCCGCGCCGTAATTCCCGAATACAGTGTGAAAAGCAGAAGATTCAATTCAGCTTCTCAATCGGCATTAATTTACAATTTTCTTGATTTATTTCGCATAAATTACTTTAATCGCACCGAATGTTGTCGAGAGACGGGAATTTGAGGGAATTGCTGTCATTAAATAGCAATTTGCCGCCCTATACTAGAGAATGCGTGAGAGGTTCGTAGCGAGCGATGCACTTTGGCTTTTTTTATATGACATAAACAATTTATTTTTTCTTCTCTGAAGCACATAATGCAACAAATGGGGACGACTTCGTGCTAGTGGTGCACAAAAAAGGGCAGCGAATCGATTCTGCTACCCCAATTTATCATAAAATTATAGCATAATACATTAGTGGCCACTATAGCTATTATAAGACTATTAAAAATATCAGAATAGAATAACTAATTAAAGTTCACTTCATTATTAATCCATTTGCTTATAAATTTTCACTTAGCTACTTGTAAATAAGGAAAATTGTCATTAAACATAGTACACGTAGTTCTAATGATATACGAGAAATATTACTAGTTAGATTAAGTTAGATTAATAGCATGATAAAATTAATAAAAATCTATTGTCTTTCTAGCTAAGAATTTAATGTTATAGGCAATATTGTTCATCTGAAACTGTAACAAAAACGCATTTCTGTATAAAGGATGAGATTAGTATCATTAACTGTACTTTCCTTCCATGTCAAGGCAGTGAATATATGACGACTTCAGTTTCAAGTAACTTTTGAAGAAGACTAACTGTATACTACTAACTGACCCATATCAAGTATTACTAGTAGGACTTCTATGTTATTATTAATTAGTATATCAAATAACAGATAACCAGTAGTTGTTACAGTAGCTAGTGTCGTGTTTTGTTTCTCTCTGAAGGCTCGTAGAGAAAACCAGAAAACACGTCGTCAAATTAAACTAGTTTATTATGCGACAATTCTACAACATAAAAGTATGAAGGAACGCGAAATGTTTGCAGTAAATGTGATAATCTGGAAACGTGAAAGCGAGAAAGCGTATCTGAGAATACGAAGATACAAGAGAATGGGAGAGAATAAACGTCAGCGGCCAGCTCCGCCTTATATGTCAGTGCAAAAGAACAATCTAGAAATAGAAAGTTCTCGAAACTTCTACAAGGTTAGAAGATTATTCTACTATACTATTCTATTTAATTCTAGTGGATCTCCACAACAGCTAGTTATAAGACTAGATCTATAGTATTACATTTGATTATAATAGAAAGTAATTTTCTTATAATTAAGAAGGCTATTTCACAGCTCCCTGGTATTTCAGACTTCTATTGAAGCGTTTAATGTAGTAATTGCTGGTGCTTGCAGATCTTGTGTTCTAATCACGTGTTGTGTCTACAGATTAATAGTAATCAGATACAATGCTGGAAGAGTGTTATGTTTGATTCTGTGGTGAATTCTAATTTATATCTATCTTTTAGTTTTAGCAGGTTTAAATCACACTATAATGGTGCAACATGGCCCTTCTATTAGTAAAGGTCGTTAATTTAATACATTTATTTTGATGATTGCAAGGGATTTCAGGGCTAAATTAAAAGCAGTGATCCATCATCATCATCATCATCATCATCATCATCATCATCATCATCATCATCATCATCATCATCATCATCATCATCATCATCACCATCATCATCATCAACACCATCATCATCATCACCATCACCGTCATCATCATCATCATCACCATCACCATCATCATATTTATCATCACCATCATCATCACCATCATCATCAACATCATCACCATCACCGTCACCACCACCACCATCATCATCATCATCACCATCATCATCACTATCACCATCATCATCACCACCACCATCATTATCATCATCATCATCATCACTATAGTTTATGAGCCATTTAAAATATAGACCACATGCCTTATTTAATTTTTCGAAATTGTGTCCATAAATTTGATCCTGGCCCGCCTACTAACTATATAAATTAATGAATAATTATAACGATGGTAATCTTGTTCTTTAATAACAGCTCAGAAACTTGTGAGCTTTAATGAGCTGTTCTGCAAAATATGCGAAACGTTTTTAAAAATTAACAAAAATGAAATGGAAATTTGTAACGAAATACAGTTTGTCGCTATATTTAACTCTTTACGTTTTCTGAACATCGGAAGTCATGCACTTTACAAGACTGAATCCAGCACTCGGTAGTGGGTCTGTTTTACGTGGATGGCGAGACCGGAATCTTGCTAATCCTTTAAGATGAAACAGTGAACTGACAAAGGCGTTTCTGCCACGTGCAGGTTTGTCGCATTACATTAAGATCTACCATGTACTCTGATAAGCCCACAGCTGAGTGAATCTTGGAGCTATAATAATGATGATGATCATGCTGCTGCTGCTGCTACTGCTGCTGCTGATGATGATGATGACAACAACAACAACAACAACAGCAGCAACAATTTTCGTTTTTGAAAAAATAGTATGTTTCCTTTCAATATTTTAAAGAGTAGGTTGTTTTGACCTACGGTTTAAGATTGGGTCCAGTTTAGCTTTAAATATGAATTTATTCTCCTATCCGACAAAAAGCAATGTACATTCAATGGTACGAAACAATAATTACAAAATGGTTTACCAAAAAACAGATGCTTACAATAAACTGCTTCAATGTGTGGTGAAAGAAAATCTTGTAAGTACAACAAAATGAAAAAAATCATAAAGTTGAAAAAGTGTTGGTCAATCACCCGCTTGTGAAAATCATTATGCGATTTATGGAAAATTAAAAAAAGACAAAGTTGAAAAAACGTTGCTTACACTCGTGTGGGAAAACCAATAAGCTCACTCATTCATGAAATGCACGAATTCTGAGAACACCGTCTTCTTTTCCACTGAATGCAAAATGCATGTAAAAGCGCCAGGAGTATATTTAAGTGTTGGGTTGCTGTAAGTACCTTTCCCTGTAGGTTGGCTATTAAATGTCGTCGTTTCTTCTAATGCATATTTAGCGACGTAGTACATTAACCAGAGCACGCCACAAAGCCATTAACGACGCAAGCCCTGAAACCGGGTCATCTGGAGAATATACATATATATGTGTGTGTGATCGATAGAGACTTAATTACCACGATTGATTGGGGAAAAATTGCCCAATTTCATGAAAGGGTGCAGTTATATAGGTCAGGGTAGCGATGACGTAGTAGCCTAGAAACGTTTTCATGCCTATAATATATGAATGTGATCGGAACGAACGTTTTAGATTTTAGTTTTAAAATGTAATGCAACAATTATTGCCAGATTCAGTTAAAAAACTACCCGCAGTTGCAAGCTACAGTGATAACTGCAAACTACAAGCTACAGTTGTAGCTGCAAGCTACAAGGCTACACTTTTAGCTACAAGCTACAGTGATAGCTACAAACTACAAACTATAGTTGTAGCTACAAGCTACAGTGATAACTGCAAACTACAAGCTACAGTTGTAGCTGCAAGCTACAAGGCTACACTTGTAGCTACAAGCTACAGTGATAGCTACAAACTACAAATTATAGTTGCAGCTGCAAGCTACAGCCATATACATCCACATAAACACTGCCTAATCTGGAACAACGCCAACAAGATCGGCAACAGTGCAGACAACCCTGGGCAGGAACGACAGCTACGACTTTATAACCTTATTACCTGGCCGTGGACTTTATAAGCTTATTACCTGGCCGTGGAATCGAACATGTAACCTCCAAAAAGAAAGCATGTTAACGAATGACAAAGTGAACCGCGATCATAATAAAGATTGTGTAAAAAAGAAACTTAAATCCTGTGATGGAGACTAAGAAGTAAAATTCAAATCATGAGCTTGTCATCTCATACTAGCCAATTCCAGTGCTATTATGGAGCGTCAATGAGAAATACCACCAACTCTGTACTCTGTTGCAAGCTTCTCTTTTAATGCTTTTAAACTTTTTCAATATATACAAATTGATAGTTAAAACACCACAACTTTATTAAAACTTTTAATTTACATAATTAAAAATCATGTGAAATGTTTTGACAGAGATTCTTACTGCTGTCAAAACGTTTGACATGATTTTTAACTAAGTAAATTAAACGTTTTAATAAAGTCGTGATTTTAATAAATGTTTTTATACGCCACTAATAAAAAATTAACTTGTATATACAAATTATTTAAGCCTAATTCGTTTACTAATAAAACTTAACTAGTAATGGCTAGTTAATCCTTAAATCTGTGAAAAATTGATTCTCATCCAGGTTGTTATTCCTATTCATTTGGACTACAAATCTGTTATGATTATTCTGATCTATGATTATCGTTATGGGCGTTATTAGTAAGTACATCTTAGGTTGTAATGCCGACGCTCAATTCAAGGCAAACATGGAAAATTTCAAAAATTTTCCATTTGTGATGTTCAAACCAAGTTACTCGTACAGCCATGGACAAGGCGACTCTGGTCTTCTAGCAAGTAAGTGTCCATGAATAAAATGTTCCATTGGCTAATTAAACTGTCTTATTGCCAGCCTGATAATAACGCTATTGCATTACCAGCGTCCGTGTAGCCAATTACCAACTACCAACTTGGTGAATTAATGAAGAGAGAAAGTGTCATTTTCAAGGCCACCATTTTACAGCTTTTGTTTGTTGGTACATAGAACAAAATATCTAAAGTTTACTATTATAATAGTAAAAGTATAATTAGTACTGCCTGTTAGTAATATTACATAAGCTAAGCATAAATATGAAGCTTCAATAAATGAACACCGTGAAAAATGATTTCCATCTTCTTGAAATGAAATAGATTTAAATCTGAGAATTCATTTATTATCGAAGCCTTTCAATACTTCTTATTGTTAAGTTATAACTATTGTTAACTGACAGACACTTGGTAAGAACTAACGTTGACTATGGTATGTGCCTAAAGCTTGAAATATTATTCTGTTAACGTGTTTGGTTACTAAATTATCATTATAACAAAGCCATCACGTATATAGCGTGCAACAGTGCATTTCAAAACCAGAACGCAGTGGACGTTGAAATCTGGAAAAATCGTGTTCAAAGAACGATAATCACTGTAGGCACGCATGGTGGGGGGCAGATCTGTTTGAATTCAACACTTTGTATACCTTTGTATATATTTCAGATTATAACTTATAATACATTGATACTAGATAATAACGTAGGTGCTTTTTGGTGCTGCTTTTCATCTGACCCACTTGTTTTAACGAGAGCTGTGAGAAATGGCTTCTGGTCTGATACAAAACATAAACCAGAGAGAGAGAGAGAGAGCTTCTGACCTAGAGGCTTCTGCCAAAAACGCCATTAACGCAATCAATGAGGTGCGTCGGAACGTTTCCAAACGTGATAATTGCACAGTGGTGGAACAATTTCATTACGATATTAAAACTGGGGCTTCAAGATAACGTTCTGAACGTAATATTACTTTGAACGTCATGTTTAAACATAAGTATATTTAAGCAAGCATGTTTTTTGGCCGTAGCTTCGTAGAATGTCCCATGTTACACTACAACCCCACTGTGAGTAACCATAGATACCGGAATTTTATATGACAATGTGGACAGTAGTACGCTGCATTGTTGAAAAAACTTACAATTGAAAAAGGACGTAGTTTAGGAAAAATAAAAAGGATTACAACAAACATTTTGGACAATATTTAAGGCCTAGATGGATGCAACAATGAACAACTCTTTGCCTGACACTAACAAGGGTTTTTGGGTGTGGTCCAACAAATCGGCCCATACCTCCTACAAGGCCCACCTGAAAATTAATACATCCAGGCAATAAACACTAAGGTCCCATCTATCATCTGGTACAGGTAAAAATTGTTTACCAGACTAAGCGAACGAAACAATTTTTTGAGCCTTAGGTTCCCTTCAAAGGAGCATGCAAAAAATTCCAATGATTATTTGCAAATTTAATTGAAACCTTAAAGAAACTTTTTAACGGATCCAAAAAAATTTCATTTCGTTTAAGATTGTATTGGCCTTGTACTTTAAAATTCCTCTAGTTGTCGCCACGCTTATTCTAACAGCATTCTTACGAATTATGAATTATGAATTTATTCCATAGCATCACAAACATACATACAAATTGTCATTACAATGAAAAAAAATTTATAAAATGAACGAGTTACTGTGAGGAGGAGGAATGAGCATTGAGCTTTTGAGTCCTCCTCCAGATAAGTGAAACAATTGACAATTAACATTACATAGTATTTTCATCAGTTATAACGTACATTAGAACAAAATAAGTTTTGTTAGTAACTTGAGATCAGTATGAGTAAAATTGTGAGTTAAGTATACCGTTGCAGTACGTAATTCTTTCATGCTTTTTTAAATTGATAAAGATTAAGAGTTTTCATTTCACTCGGAATTTATGACCATATTTTAATAACATTATATTTTGATTATATTATAATAACTGTGATTAATATATATGTTAACGTATCCAATTATTATTTAATGAAGCCACTTTCTCTTTCTTTACAGACATTTATGATAATTTGATGCTATTCAGAGTCAGCTTATTCATGACTGTTCCAGATTTACAGAAATAGAAAGCCATTCGATAATGAATGTCATTAGTCATTACGAAACTGCATAATGATACAAACTATGATGACAACCAAAGAGTTGCAGACTGATTATTGTACAATTTCGTAAGTTAGCTGGTTTCAGAAAGTTTTTTTGTTAAAAATATAAAATAAAATGTAAAAAATATAAATATAATGCATTTCATAATTTACTCAGACCGTTTTGCAAATTAGCCGCAATATGAATGAGTCTTTTCACGGATTCGTTGTGCGCACGCGCATTTTAGTAGGTCAATGGTTAAGTGTACCTCCGCAACTCGTCTTAAAGTGTAAAGCAAAGCAGTCTGCCGCGTCAGTCAGTAATACATTTCATAATTTATGAAGAACGTTTTGTTATGTGAAGGAGTCTTACATAAAAGACTCTCTTTTAAAAGCAAAAGGAATACTGCAAGTGGTAAAAGCGATGAAACGAAGCGAGTAATTGCTACAGGCCAAACTTATATTTTCTTATTATGTAATAAATTCTCATAGTAAATTAAATAATTCAAGGATTTCATGTATTCTGTCTGAGCGAAGATCTGTGCTTGAAGGTACTTCTCAAGAGATAAAAATACGTGTACTATGTAAATATTAATCCAGGTTTAGTGTCAGGGTTTTATGATGAGAGAAAATTATTTATTAAAATATTGTACGTTTGCGATTAATTTCCACGAGTTAGCTATTGAAAAAGGTCTTTGGCAACATAAATCTACCTCACGGAATGATTAAAATGCTCCAAATATATTTCTGAAAGTGCAAAAATTGTTATGTAATATTAAAACTTTCTGTTATACTTAAATATGGAGAACAAACATTACTGCTACTACTGCTGCTACTGCTAATGCTGCTGCTGCTGGTGGTGGTGCTACTACTAGTACTGCTGCTGCTGCTACTGCTGCTGCTGCTGCTACTGCTACTGCTAATGCTGCTGCTGCTGCTGCTGCTGGTGGTGCTACTACTAGTACTGCTGCTGCTGCTGCCACTATTACTACTACTACTACTGCTACTACTGCTGCTACTACTACAATTACTACTACTACTGCTAGTACTGCTGCTGCTGCTGCCACTATTACTACTACTACTGCTACTACTGCTGCTACTACTACAATTACTACTACTACTACTAGTACTGCTGCTGCTGCTGCCACTATTACTACTACTACTGCTACTACTGCTGCTACTACTACAATTACTACTACTACTGCTGGTGCTGCTGCTGCTGCTGCTGCTGCTGTTGCTGCTGCTGCTACTGCTGCCACTACTACTAGTATAGTAGAACTAGTGGAACAATATTTACAAGTTTAATTTCTTTCATCATTCTAGGAAATTACAGAATGTGACGAGTATAAAATGCAGGTTTTTTATTGAAGGTGTAACACAGACAAGTCTAACGCAGTTTTCACGTCATTTCCCCTACGTACGATTATTCCATGACTTCCTGTGACAAGTCTGACCTGCAGTTGGTCAAATGTCTTGATCAGCGTCATTTCCAGGATGCATATCACTCAGCAGCATTCATTATTAACAATCATCCTGTGGTTTTGCTGCCAATTTATTTTGCCCGTAAATGAAAGGTTTCATGTGGGGAAACCTTAAAGTTGGCGAAGTATATTATCAGAAATGCTTTCACCGGTGAATGCTGCGATGCTGTACAAATGCTGCAGTCATTATTCCTGGTCACGTGACTGGCATGCTAATGTAGGTTTGAAAATGGAGACGGCTCGTTAAGTATAAGAAACATAGGTCCATTTGTAAGTGATCCAATGACAATCTAGTCCTAGTAATAATGACGTTGGTAGAATGAATCGCAATCCAGAACTAGCTAGTCGAAAAAGTTGTTTCAAATTTCAATAAACTGTTAGGGGAAAAATTGACAGTTTGTTATTGACGGCTAAAAACTAAAAAAGTTTACATGTGAAGTTGCTACAGGGGTCTGTAATAATTCACCGTATTTTTGAATTAACAATAAGAATTATGTATTGGAGTAAGAAGACCAAAATAAATATTTCTGTTGCATTTATGATTTGAACTACATCATATTCATTAATGCTCGGAAGTGGTACTGACAAGCCATTGGCATAGCAGTGTCTAGTTTCTGCCAGATTAACTGCCAGATAATATTTGGGCAGATTTATAACAATTCTGTCATGTTAGAGTTCTGTCTGCCCAATGTCTACAATAAGTGTAATGGGCATATGACGCGGGTGATATTCATTCAGTTTGTTCTGGATTTGAAATCAATAGACGTTTTTTCTACGACATCGAATAGATAATCTGGAATTTGGATCAATTCTGTAAAAGAAACACATCCAAATGAACACTGAACAGCAACAATAAGACCCAGTTTTAAATTGGGGTCTAATTGGAACCCAGTCGGTTGTGTTTGTTTACAAACTAACTCCAAAAAGATTTCTTTTTTGGAAAAATTGTAATCCATTATGCACACGAAGCTTATCAAAACAAAATATAATTTTATAATGTTTGTATCTTACGTAAGTTGTCTTATTTCATGTAATTTGTATTTGTAATTTTTATTTTAATTCTATGTTTCTACTACTGGATGGATGGCAGGCAGTGATCTGCTTGAGGACTTAGTTCCTTGCTGTCATTCATGACACACATTGATCATTAATTGATTCTATTGATCATTAACCAATTTAATTCTACTGTTTACCTTTACTCGTGTATAAAATATATATACACGTATTGATTTTTGTGCCTAATAAATAATAAAAAAGAGGATCAGCTAAAACAATGTTTTTATCCACCTGAAACTTTCAAATCAGCTCAGGGCCTATTTCATGGGGGGGGGAAGTGGGGATACTTCCCCGGGGCCTCACCCTCCAGGGGGGCCTCGCGCCAAGGTAACATTTTTTTGCTTTATGCGAACATGCTGCCTTCTCTCTCCCTCTCTCTCTTGCCGCACGTGCGCCGTTTGCCAGTATTGACTGGTCTTGAGAATAAAGCAGTTTTTCTTTCAATTGTTCTTTCCTTTAACAACTGTATAACTCCATATTTTCTCTTCGAAAATGCTTCTCCGGCGTTCTAGCAGTTCAAAAATCCCCCCCCCCCCGAGGGACCTCACACGCCCCACTTCCCCGGGCCTAGCTTAGGCTGAAATAGGCCCTGAATCAGCTAGTTTTCAACCCTTTACTCGAAGTGTTCTACTCATGTTGAAGTGGCAGCATCTGAAATGAATATGTGACAGCAAGTGGCATCAAGTGACAGCAAGTGGCAACAACAGTTGGTTAACACCTGATTCGTTCTAATGGACTAAGCGGTCGCTCACGTTTGTGATGTTTCAAGATCTAGTGGTTTCATTGATTGAAGGTAGTTAAAATTTCGCCAAATATGGTGGACAAAGGGGTTTTGTTCATATATTCACAGAAATGCTAATTAGCGCTATGTTTATGTTAAGATATTGGGTGATTGCGGTGCTGCTTGACGCAAACTTCGGTTACTTTATAAATATAGTACAAATATAAAAATAAATATAAAAATAAAGGGTATACATTATTTTTTGATACATGGTCAATAGTAAAAAGTACCTTTTTTCTTAGTGAATCAGATGCCTCTAGTTTCATTTTTGTAATAAATGTGTGTAAACTCAAATTGACTCGTCATTAAAGTCAAAGCAAAACTGGATGATTGTGTAAAAATTAGTTCAAAATGAAGTATGGTCTAAAATATTGAAAACTACAACAGTTTTTTTAAATCAAAGCTTAGATTAAATAATAATTACCTCAGATAATTAAATTATGTTAACCTTTCAAAGCCTCGAGCGGCTCAGCGAATCCATTAAGATTGGCAATGGCGTCTTTTTGTCACATTCACTTGGCCGACAAATAGGCGCGGCACCGTGATAAGCATGATCATGAACTTCGGTGTTCGGTGGGGGCGTAAAGTCCATTTTCGTGACATCACATCAGCGTCCTATAGCAATACTCGCTTACCCAAACGTGCTTGACGCGTAGGGAAGGTGCTTACCATTGCGCAAACTGTTGTTAGTTTGTGACGGCTGTTCGTCGTGTCCGGTTGCCGTTAATTAACTTTCCAAGGTTTTTATTCAAATATTAGAAACAATGGCTAATGTGTATAGGCAAGAAAATGCATATTTTGGACAGTAAATTAATATAAGACTAAGTCTAATAAATCGTAGGGGTTTCCTTTAATATACATGCTCATTTTTAAGACCTACTGTACTTGTTACAATCAGGTTTGTTCCATTTTCCTTTGAAGCCGTCTCAATAGACTGGGAAAGAGAATCAATTTTATCAAGCGTTTCCCGAACGTGAGCAGCACTGATTACTCTCATGCTTATTCCTACCCAGTTGATCTAATTTTCAGCTTTCTGTTTATACATCCACACGGTTTGCAATTCTCTCTGTTCGCTATTAACTACATTCGCCTCAGATCAAATATCCCTTTCTTCAGTAGCGCACGGTTAATTAAAAGTAGGAGGGATGCGAGAACTCCAGCGCGAGAGATTAAATGTACCATGGATCTCAAATAGTAAGGATATGTGCATTATATACGTTTGTAGAATGCAGATTGGTAAAGATATGCGCGCTATGGGCTGCAACAGGAACAAACTTCAAAGCTGGGACATGTGATTTATCTGTGATAGAGAAGATGTGTGGGGGTAATGAGTCAAGAGGTAGTAGGGAAAGAAAAAGCAAGAGAGAGAAAGAGAGAGAGAGAGAGAGAGAGAGAGAGAGAGAGAGAGAGAGAGAGAGAGAGAGAGAGGGGGAGAGAGACAGAGACAGACAGACAGACAGAGAGAAAGAAAGAGCAAGAGAGAGAAAGAGAGACAGAGAGAGAGAGAGAGGGAGAGAGAGAGAGAGAAAGAGGGAGAGAAAGAGCAAGAGAGAAAGGAAAAGAAGAGAGAGAGAGAGCGAGAGAGAGAGAGAGAGAGGGAGAGAGAGAGAGAGAAAGAGGGAGAGAAAGAGCAAGAGAGAAAGGAAAAGAAGAGAGAGAGAGAGAGAGAGAGAGAGAGAGAGAGAGAGAGAGAGAGAGAGAGAGAGAATCTAAAGAGAAAAAGAGAGAAAGACAAGGGAAGAGAGGGGAGAGAGAGAAAGAGAAAAGGAGCGAGAGGGAGAAAGAGAGAGAGAGAGAGAGAGAAAAGAGAAAGGGAGCGAGAGAGAGAGAGAGAACGTCTTCACTGTGGAACGCAGATTGGAAAGATACATGTTAGATTTGTAAACGTAAGTTAAGAGGATTTACACGTTAGAGAAGACATAAAGGAGAATGTACACTGCTATAGATTTTATGTATACGTGTAGAAAGAGTCTAAGAGTCTTGTAAACTTGAAAATCATGCAAGAAAAATAGACCCACATTTCTTTAATTTAGGTGAAGATGTTTAAAAGGAAAATCTGGTGTTAAAAGGAAAGATATATGCATGCTTATGAAAGGGTGTTTCAATTGGGGCAATATATTGTTGATCATAGATTAATGGTTATATGTACACTCTCTATAGATTAGAAATGTTTCTTTTTAATTAAAACACATAAGTCTGTGCTCTAGAATATACACAATCCTCACTGCTCTCCTCAGGAGTAAAAATAGCCCAAAGTGAGAAACATTATCTGCGCTTTGTTTTCTGTTTTTCATTAAACGAACAGTTCAATGGATGAGCAAAACTTTTGAGCTATAAATGGCTGCTGTTTTCACTAAAGCTTGCAATAGTACCCGTAATTGTTATTAAAAGTTATTTTTGCAAACCTCGGTCTTTTCTGCTTGACTTTGTTGATGAAGTGCGCACGCATCTCCTGAGAGAGCATTTACTGCTAATGCACTGCACCGGGGACCATGAGAAACCTTAGTTGTTTTGACAATTGACTCTGAGGATGCTATTCGTAACTTGGCCCACAAAGCGCCTTCGATTATGAAAATTTTGTAACAACTCTGCTTAGGTAATGGGGGTAAAGAAGTAACGTAATGGAGGTAAAGAAGTAACGTAATGGAGGTAAAGAAGTAACGTAATGGAGGTAAAGAAGTAACGTAATGGAGGTAAAGAAGTAACGTAATGGAAGTTAAGAAGTAACGTAATGGACCTAAAGAAGTAGGTAATGGAGGTAAAGAAGTAGGTAATGGAGGTAAAGAAGTAGGTAATGGAGGTAAAGAAGTAACGTAATGGCGGTAAAGAAGTAACGTAATGGAGGTAAAGAAGTAACTTAATGGATGTAAAGAAGTAACGTAATAGAGGTAAAGAAGTAATGTAATGGAGGTAAAGAAGTAACGTAAAGGGCGTAAAGAAGTAACGTAATGGAGGTCAAGAAGTAACGTAATGGAGGTAAAGAAGTAACGTAATGGACGTAAAGAAGTAACGTAATGGAGGTAAAGAAGTAACGCAAAGGGCGTAAAGAAGTAACGTAATGGATGTAAAGAAGTAACGTAAAGGGCTTAAAGAAGTAACATAATGGAGGTAAAGAAGTAACGTAATTGAGGTAAAGCAGTAGGTAATGGAGGTAAAGAAGTAACATAATGGAGGTAAAGAAATAAAGTAATGGAGGTAAAGAAGTAGGTAATGGAGGTAAAGAAGTAACGTGATGGAGGTAAAGAAGTAACGTAATGGAGGTAAAGAAGTAACGTCATGGAGGTAAAGAAGTAAGGTCATGGAGGTAAAGAAGTAACGTAATGGACGTAAAGAAGTAACGTAATGGAGGTAAAGAAGTAGGTAATGTAGTAGCTTATTTTACGTATACATTTTTGCAATGTTTGGTTAGATAGACATAGTCACTCGATAAAAATACCCAAATCTAATTGAATTTAACTCTTGTACCAGTACATTAGTGGACTAGTGGGTGTGGCTTGTAAGCTTACCTACGGTTAGGTGGCGCTACATTAGTGGACTAGAGGGTGTGACTTGTAGGCTTACCTACGGTTAGGTGGCGCTACATTAGTGGACTAGAGGGTGTGGTTTGTAAGCTTACCTACGGTTAGGTGGCGCTACATTAGTGGACTAGAGGGTGTGACTTGTAGGCTTACCTACGGTTAGGTGGCGCTACATTAGTGGACTAGTGGGTGTGGCTTGTAAGCTTACCTATGGTTAGGTGGCGCTACATTAGTGGACTAGAGGGTGTGACTTGTAGGCTTACCTACCGTTAGGTGGCGGTACATTAGCGGTCTAGTGGGTGTGGCTTGTAGGCTTACCTACGGTTAGGTGGCGCTATATATCAACTGCAAGCAGTTACATCATTTGTTCACTAATTGATTGCTCACTTGATAAGTAATTGTAGTAATTTTATTTTCTGTTTGTGTAATTGTATGTAATATGTCTGATTATGTAATTGTAATGGCGTTTTTGTCTGATACACAATAATAAACAATAATAAACAATAATCCATTGACACGGCTCATTAGATTACTGACTCCTTCATCTTCACGATGTGATGCATTCAAATGTATAGGCCAACTTTTTACTTTAATCAATCGCGTTCAACTACACCAAACATAATTAAGTTTTTCGAATGTGAGATCGTGAACTGCGCATGCGTTGTACTGTTGTGAACAAATTCAAATAATTTCTCACTGAAGGAATGTCTCACAGTTACTGAACATTCATGTGATTTTCGTTGCTACTTTGGTCTAAATCATACTTTTTGTTCTTGTTTTCTCCTTGTATCTTTGGGATAATGAACTTTTCATGTTTTCGTTTGCACTAGCTTACTTCTACATTTGCTCTCCGCGTATTTGATTTGTAATAAAGAACAATCGATAATCGACTAAGGTTTCTCCTCTTGTGCTTATAAGTCTCCATAACCATAAATCTCTTCTCATGCTGAATGTCTTTTACATTGGTTATTTGTTTCGTCTGCAAGGCAGTCATTAAAGGTGCATTCACATTTATCCGCTTCCTGCAGCAGTGGCGACAGTTTGGCGAATAGCTGAGAATGGGTTAAGTCCAGTATCAGTTCTTGTGAGTAAATGCTGCTTAAGCTGTTATTGTCAAGCTAGGAAACAGGCTGAATGAACTGCACAGACCAGGCAAATTCAACCGAGTGATTTCGCTAATCATTGGATCTGCGTCAGAAATATGAGTTATAAAATTAAGGATTATATTTACCATACCTGCACCTTAGGCTGCATTCACATGCCGACGGCAACACAACCACTCTCCGCTGAACTTTAAATCGTCGTCGTCGTCGTCGTCTAGGTGCTGCCACGTTCTAAAAACATGGCACGTCCTACCTGTTGATGCCACGCACTCTCATCCACTGCCTCCGCCCACGATGTATCATCCGTCAAATCAAGAGCTGCATTTGCTAAATCTCTTTGCAGTAAATCTATATATGTCAGTAGCTGCCCCCTCTCGGCTTCTTTGTCGTTTCAAGAGTTTTACATAATGCTATAGGAAGAGGAGACTCTTGAGGTAATCTTAATGGATGCCCTATCTTCTTACTTGGATTTGTTTACTCCAAGGATTCTTCTTTATCGCATTATCAGATAACCATAAGACTCTGTTACGCCATTTTGTTTTGAGTACTTTCTTATTGAGACTTCTTTGAAAAGCGTCAATTTTCTTCTGCTGCTTAACTTTTTTGTCTATAGCTCAGCATTGTGCAAAAACACAGGTTCAACTAAAGTAGAAGGGATCCGGACTTTGGTTTCAAGAGAAAGACGATCGTTTTCAAAAATCGTTGTGAGATCTGAATAAGCAGAGAGTAAAAAAGATTTTTTCTATTTTTCTCGGTGTTTGATACACTACCAAGGTATTTACATCTCGTAAACACTCGACTGCAGAACTTTTTGAGTTTCATTATTGTAATTCAACCATTATTATAATTCAACCATTATTATAATTCGACATACATTAATTACGAAGTAGATGTGAACAGTGTTATGACTTTGTTCGGCTAGAGGGCGGAGGAGGTCAAGTGACCCAAGTAGAGGAGTAAACCTTCCAAATCAGGAGTGGAGACCCGAAGGCGGACCAGTGCAGCATGCTCACTGACTCCGGCAGCTCCTGCAGCCAACCTAGTGCCAAACGTATCTCTCCGCTTTCCTTTGGACTACACCAGCGCGGAAGAAAGGAGGTTCCTGTTGTCTGGCAACTCAGGATTCCATACATCTTCCCTGGAGACGTTCAAGGATCGCGCTGCTCAGCCACAGTCGACGCTGCAGCTCCATCAATGTGATCAATAACTGACTCTCTTGGCGCACACTCCATTGTCTTCCGAGACAGAAGGATGCCAACCAACAGAGTAATCTAAATCTAGTGTGGTATATGTACCACATAAACTTGTATATTTGTGTCGAACCTAATTTCTGAAATAGGTAGGTCCTAAAGCGCAGATGCAAGTGACGTTTAAGTAGTAAGGATGTACAGAATGTAGAGCATATGTAGGTAGTGTTAATGCATATTTTCCAGAGAACAGATTAGGGGAAGTCAGATAGATACACATTGTTTATACTTGTATTCCAGATTGTACATTGCACCTTATTAATGTTCCATAATAATTGTATTCCAGAGAGTTTCCAGAGAGCACACAGGCTACACATCCTCTCTACCTGTGTTCCTGAGTCCATACATTCACATACATATCTTTCGGAATGCATACATGCTTTGCATTCGTATTTCAGTACTTGTATTTGGCAAATCGATTACTTTGGCAAGCAGGTGTAGAGCCCGTTACGTATAAAATAACCCAGGAGTGCAAATTAGTGAATTTATTCTTGCACGCGTAACTGGATACGTCTGACATTTGCGAATAACAAAGCATGAGTCTCACATGAGATGATTTCTATAGACGAATTTAGAGAAATTCTCGGAACGCAATTTTATGGTTGACATTTTAAAATATGCGCCGTCTATGATATTAGATTATAAACCGAACAAAATTGAAAATGATAGAGAATCTTGGTTAGCTGAATTAGCAGCATACCTGGTGAGCGGCGCCGTGGGGGGGGGGGATGGGTATGGGGCGTAACAGTAACTAGACTACCTATTTTTTGAGAGTTGTTAAGTTTTTAAAATTCATATTGCAGATAAAGTTGACATAATCAAACAATTAGATTATTTAATTATTCATCCTCTTATTTAATCACCTGAAGACTGTGCGTTCTGTGTAGGGGGCGTAACAGGGTAACAAGGCTGTAACCTAGGGCGCCAAATATTCAGAAGTACAGGTTTTGAGAGAGTCCTGTATCAAAAAATTCTTATTTTTGGAAAATGCGTATCCCTTCATGTTCATATAAATCTAGTATTTTGTAGCGCACCACAAGCTGTTCTGCAAAGGTATTAGATATATGTTTAGATATAAGTATTACACAATTATTTAATTACACTACAAGCAATTGGGTAGTGAGCTTCATAAATCATATATAAACAACCATAAATCCATAATAGGGTCAGGCGGTATTGAACTATCAGTCTAGGGCGCCGTAATGTCTTGATATCTGCCTAGTTCTATGCAATATTTAAAAAATCATCTGTCTAATGCAAATTTATCAGTTTTTAGTAAAAACTAGCCTAACGTGCCTATATCAAAATACTCAAAATTTAATGGATATTTATGGAACAAAAGTGGTACTGACAAGCCACTGACATAGCAATGTCTAGTTTTTTGCTGAATAATACTGCTGTGTTTGAGGGCGAATTTCTATTTTACAATCTACCTGCCCAGTGTCTACAATAGACGTAACGAGCGTATTGTGATATGAAGACAGATATTTAGAAAATATTCTTACCGTAGTTCAGCGATTTCTTCCAGTTTTGATTTCTTATATATTTTTATTGATTTTTTTATCTTAACGTATTTTTCGTGTCAACATTGTGATATTTATCCAGTTTAAACTTATGTAAATTTAATCGTATTTATCATTTCAACAATATAGAGCTAATATCGTCTGCTAGTCTGATAAAACTATAAAACAGTGCATATATACACGTTCCTAATAAGGTGAAATAAAAAATAAAACTAATTCCAGAACATTTGCTGCTCCGTTGACTTTTCTTAAATTTTCTTCTACGCAAATTTTTCTGCTTTTACAGAAAGGCGCATTATTTTGTTATAGCATTTAACCCCGCTTGCCTGTTCTTTCAGCGTATGTGCTTGCATAATCTTGTGGAGTTTATTCTGGAATATTCCATAGTATAGTAGAACAATCTTCTTACCTTGTTGAAGATTCGAGAACTTTCTATACGCGATGCGCGTAGTGCTTTTTGATGGTTGATTTGCACTGATATATAAGGTGGAGCTGGCCGCTGGAGTTTATTCTCTTGTATCCTCGTATTCTCAGATACGCTTTCACGCTTTCACGTTTCCAGATTATCACATTTACTGTAAACATTTCGCGTTCCTTCATACTTTTGTGTTGTAGAATTCTCGCATAATAAACTGGTTTAATTTGACGACGTGTTTTCTGCTTTTCTCTACGAGCCTTCCGAGAGAAACAAAACACAACGCATAATAATTATTACAGCAATAATTTTTAGTCTATGTCTTGCAGACTGAAATAAACAAAACTGTCAAATTCACTCCAGGTTAAAATTTTTCAAATGATGTGCAGAAGTTTCGACATTGTGTCCAAAATTATCTGTGTCCAAATAACCTATGTCGAAAATGTTGTATCGAAATAGTGTGTGTACAAAACCCCTTATAACTACCTTTTTTTGTAGTATTATCGTTTAATCTGCAAATTAAGAAAAACATACATAAAGTTTGAGCCTAATAAGTCGAAACAAAGTATTGTGTAGCAAAAAATACTCAAATGCAAAATACATAGCTAATTAAATAGTAAAAATGTAACCAAAAGTATTATAGCACGTTTTCTGACGTGTGAATGCAAATTTAGAAGTACAAAAAAGGAGTGGTGTAATTTTCGTAATTACTTACATCATAGCAGCATACAGTTGGCTCAAAGATGAAACACATGCAGCACTAAGACAAGAAAAAATACAAATATTTGGCAAACACAATAACAAAAATTAGCGCCTCAATTCACACATTAAGCTTTGCCACGTCAGTGCTACGCTCACACCTTTTACCTGCCTTATACTACTGCCACCTGGTGCTTGAAATTCAGGAAAAATCCTCACACCCCTGTAACCTTTTCGAACCAAGTTATTAATTAAACAACAGATTTTTGGCTGATCAATTGGCAAATTGGTTTTTATTGAACTTTTACATAATACTAAATAAAATATTGAGTAAAAGAGAGTGATAATAACGAGTTTATATGCTGTTTTTATCATACGTTTATTTGTTTATTTATCTTGTTATTTATTCTTTGTTTTCGGCTCATAGACAAACGATATCCGAAGCTATAAAATACATACACATAGAAAAAAATATAAAACGAAATTGTTTACATAGGTAAAAACAGAATTTATGAGTTAAAGAAAGATTGAAGACAAAGAAAACGCTATTTACATAAATGATACATATATTAAAAGTAAATTGAAATCAGAGCTGGTGAGTCATTTACTGTTAAAATTTCGCGTTCCTTCATACTTTTGTGTTGTAGAATTCTCCCATAATAAACTAGTTCAATTTGACGACGTGTTTTCTGGTTTTCTCTACGAGCCTTCCAAGAGAAACAAACACAACAGAAACCAGAGCTGGTGAGTCATTTACTGTTAAAATTTCA
>JAQGDQ010001605.1:0-7500 GCA_030141605.1 Tubiluchus corallicola | reverse complement strand
ATAAACTTGCTTGCTTACAAATAATCTACTAACCATTGTGCCCGTGTACATGGCCGTGATGATGCAAGCAAAAATCCACCACCATCCAATAAGCATTCTAGCGGATAAACATTGTGGTAAATATGTTCCACCTTGTTGGAGGTACGACGACAGTGTCAACTGAGTAAAGTACGCCTTACTTTCATTCTTTATCACTGGTTTTTCCAGTTTTCTCTGGGAGTTGCTGCATTTTGTAATCTCTTCCTCGTGGCACTGCAGGTTTTTGCTGTAGTCAATATAGTAAAGTATTGTACCCACTACTATGCCATATAATAGCAGAAGCAGCCACACGAGTGTGGTGAATGGGTCTATTATATTAAAACCTTGTAATTGATGTCTTTTTGTGATAAATACATGAGAACTATAAACAAGTGGGTGAAGAAACGTCATAGTTTTTGTTCTTTCTGGTATCATTGTAGTTAATGCCAAAAACAAGTCGAATTCTCCTGTATCAATTGCATTTTTTTGAGTTTCCAAATATTTGATGTACGTCACTTTGTACGTGAAGTTTGCTGCTTGGCTGAGCATCGGAAGCAGTTGATCTAGATATGGCTTCATCGGATCGCCTCTCCAGGCTCCCACTCGAAGCATCTCTCCGTGGAGTAAATAACCCTGTGTTCTGCAGTTTTTAACATAAAACGCATCTAAATTGTACTGGTTATACAAGCTGTTGCAATTTTCAGTCCTTGTTTTAGTTTTACACAACGTTCCTTTGATGCAAAAACATTCAAGGAAATAAAAAACAATGGCACAAGTTTTCAGAAATGATGCAAATGACATTTTTGCTTTGGAAAATCGAATCATAAACTTTAGCTGATTCACATTATACAGTCATAATATGACTATGCGGCGAAAATGAAAATGTTTTCAGCTGACCACTTAAACTACAATGCCACTGTGTTTCATGTACTTTGTCATATATTTGCATTAATCATAATAGTGTGTGCACTAATTCACCAGGTGTGAATCTATATGTTAGTTTTGTCTGCCACATCTTTCTGGTGTTTAATTAGGCTTCTCGTCCTGTTGCCACCTGTGTTAATATTACCACCTAGCTAATGTTACCTCAACACCTAAAATAATAATATATTTCAAAGCAGAAATACAAGAGGAGAGGAAACGGGAGGAGAAGAGAAGGGTTGAATCAGATTTTGTATCATTTACGTAATTAATGTCTGCATTAATTAACAAACGAAGCCACTCACATTTCACCAGAGTCAAAATCGTGTTTAGATCTTATCATTACAAATACTCCAAACTGGTTTACTGGGACGTTTGTACAGACAGCGACTGCCGATACATGCAGACACTGTCCTATATTGAGCCATATGAAATTTATATATGTATTAACTAAAAAGGTATGCGAGGAAAGTTTAGAAATCAGAAAATGTTGATACTCTGTATTTTTTTAATCAATTACCAAGTTTCATCTGGATGCTTTAATAACTCTCAATGTAAACCAGACATTCAAGTTAATTATAGATGCATTTACAAAGTGTGTTGTGGATCTATCCCAAATCAAACAGTAACGATTCATTCCGGAAATGATCCTTGGATGAATCTCAACATAACAACACAAAAGCATCATCGCGATAGGTTATATAATAAATCTAAGGAAAACTTCTAACACTCCACACTGTTGTAAGAAATGTCAGGTCATGACGTGGAATTAACAGACACGGAGACACGGATAATTTTTCGATTTTGCATGGTCTTCTCGCGGATGCGTTCTTAAAAGTTTCTTCCAGTCGGTACTAATTAATAAAACATTTAAACTAAAATTCATATTTACTTTTTAATCTTGACAAAAATAAAAATATTTTTGAGTAATATGAAAATTTATGAAGGCTATAATTGATTCAGTAAACATTAGTTTAACATTTATATCACTAAATGTTGACCAAAATAAAATATTTTTGATATAATATGGGAATTTATGAAAGCTACAATCGATTCAGTAAATGTTGCTTTAACATTTATATCACTAAATGTTGACCAAAATAAAACTATTTTTGATATAATATGGGAATTTATTAAAGCTACAATCGATTCAGTCAACGTTGCTTTAACATTTATATCACTAAATGTTGACCAAAATAAAATATTTTTGATATAATATGGGAATTTATGAAAGCTACAATCGATTCAGTCAACGTTGCTTTAACATTTATATCACTAAATGTTGACCAAAATAAAATATTTTTGATATAATATGGGAATTTATGAAAGCTACAATCGATTCAGTCAACGTTGCTTTAACATTTATATCACTAAATGTTGACCAAAATAAAATATTTTTGATATAATATGGGAATTTATGAAAGCTACAATCGATTCAGTCAACGTTGCTTTAACATTTATATCACTAAATGTTGACCAAAATAAAATATTTTTGATATAATATGGGAATTTATGAAAGCTACAATCGATTCAGTCAACGTTGCTTTAACATTTATATCACTAAATGTTGACCAAAATAAAATATTTTTGATATAATATGGGAATTTATGAAAGCTACAATCGATTCAGTCAACGTTTTTAACATTTATATCACTAAATGTTGACCAAAATAAAATATTTTTGATATAATATGGGAATTTATGAAAGTTACAATCGATTCAGTAAACATTAGTTTAACATTTATATCACTAAATGTTGACCAAAATAAAATATTTTTGATATAATATGGGAATTTATGAAAGCTACAATCGATTCAGTCAACGTTGCTTTAACATTTATATCACTAAATGTTGACCAAAATAAAATATTTTTGATATAATATGGGAATTTATGAAAGCTACAATCGATTCAGTAACGTTGCTTTAACATTTATATCACTAAATGTTGACCAAAATAAAATATTTTTGATATAATATGGGAATTTATTAAAGCTACAATCGATTCAGTAAGCGTCAGTTTAACATTTATATCACTAAATGTTGACCAAAATAAAACTATTTTTGATATAATATGGGAATTTATTAAAGCTACAATCGATTCAGTAAGCGTCAGTTTAACATTTATATCACTAAATGTTGACCAAAATAAAACTATTTTTGATATAATATGGGAATTTATTAAAGCTACAATCGATTCAGTAAGCGTCAGTTTAACATTTATATCACTAAATGTTGACCAAAATAAAACTATTTTTGATATAATATGGGAATTTATTAAAGCTACAATCAATTCAGTAAACATTAGTTTAACATTTATATCGCTAAATGTTGACCAAAATAAAATATTTTTGATATAATATGGGAATTTATGAAAGTTACAATCGATTCAGTAAACATTAGTTTAACATTTATATCACTAAATGTTGACCAAAATAAAATATTTTTGATATAATATGGGAATTTATGAAAGTTACAATCGATTCAGTAAACATTAGTTTAACATTTATATCACTAAATGTTGACCAAAATAAAACCATTTTTGATATAATATGGGAATTTATTAAAGCTACAATCGATTCAGTAAGCGTCAGTTTAACATTTATATCACTAAATGTTGACCAAAATAAAACTATTTTTGATATAATATGGGAATTTATTAAAGCTACAATCGATTCAGTAAGCGTCAGTTTAACATTTATATCACTAAATGTTGACCAAAATAAAACTATTTTTGATATAATATGGGAATTTATTAAAGCTACAATCGATTCAGTATGCGTCAGTTTAACATTTATATCACTAAATGTTGACCAAAATAAAACTATTTTTGATATAATATGGGAATTTATTAAAGCTACAATCGATTCAGTAAGCGTCAGTTTAACATTTATATCACTAAATGTTGACCAAAATAAAACTATTTTTGATATAATATGGGAATTTATTAAAGCTACAATCAATTCAGTAAACATTAGTTTAACATTTATATCGCTAAATTTTGACCAAAATAGAACTATTTTTGATATAATATGGGAATTTATAAAAGCTACAATCGATTCAGTAAACGTTGCTTTAACATTTATATCGCTAAATTGACCAAAATAAAACTATTTTTGATATAATAGCAATTATATCACTAAACTGCTGTCGATGAACTTTCGCTGTTAAAATACGGATGTCTAATTGCAAATGTTTCAGCTTGTATTAGACTTACTCATTCCTAAGCTATGCCAATCTGCTTTTCTTTCTTTATACCAAAGGTTATGAAAATAAAATATGTTTATAAAAAAGTAACTTTAAATTAAAAAATAAAAAAATAGAATATTGAAAAGAAATAACAGCTGTTATTATATAAATCATATAAAGGAAAAAGCAGAAATACGAATTGTTTTAAACTAATTAAGACAACAAGTCTGAACTTTACATAATTTAATTGCTTTCCTCACTTGCGATTTCGATTGCCATGCTGATATGTGTTACATTTTATTACATTTATCTTTTGTGATTTCCCGTGAATCTACTTTTCATTCTCATTTCTATGTTACATTTTCCTCCTCTTTCACCTAGAATATTGCTCCTCCTCTTCCCATAAATTATCATTTATTCGGGCACCTGCGCATTTTCTTTCCTGTTTGCCCTATTGGTCCTGACTTCTACATGTTTTTCGTTTTGGACAATCCTGATAATTTATTAATTAAAACTTTATTATTCACATGTTTGTTTTTTTATAAAATTTTATTGTTATTAACATCGCTACATATATGCATTATTATTGTCATGACAAGTAGAATAAACCAACTAAACTAAAACTAAACTATTATTTCTCGTACCTCGAAGAAAAGAATTTTAATATCTGATGGAATTTTTACTCGAATTTTTTATCCAAGGGATAGCACTTGGTGGTGCATTAGTTTGTAATCTCAATGCAATAAAACTCTGTGCGCTTCTCCTACGGAAATTACACAACGGATTTCTGAATTATTGGCTTCACAAAGTGCACCGCGTGTAGCATTTTTAAACTGCGCCCCCTGGGAGCAGGAAATTGTATTACTGCTGGAATCTCGCAGCGTTTTAAAAGCTATTTTGCTCTGCTTCTGCAAATATTTTTTCAAAGATTTGTTTTTGTTTTCCAGTAGAGATCAGTGACTGCTTTCATCGATAGTTTTGTGATGAGAAAGAACGCGTTTTAGTGAAAAACAAATATATATATATATATATATATATATATATATATATATATATATATATATATATTATATACTATATAAATATATAGTATATATATTTAAACACTATATATATATATATATATATATATATATATATAGGCAGAGCCTACAGTATAGAACATTATGCACTAATAAAGTATCTAACAAAAGCCAAATAGGTAATGAATAAGCAGACCAGTAAAGAAGTTGATACAGTAAATTCTACACTAATTATGAATTCACAACAAGCAAAATGATTAAGCAGACCTGAAGAAAAGAAATTGAAATACTAACAAATAGCTGAGCGTTTGAAAATAAAGTTAAATGAATTGAACTGGTTTCTACATTAAGAGAAGGCTTATTAGGGTACATAGATAAACTTTCTTTTATTAATAAGTCCCAGTTATTTGTAGCTCTGGTCATAATATTGAAATTATTAAAATCCACTTTGTGGCTAGAGGCACAAATATGGTCATTAATGCTGGATTGAGGAGAATTTTTTAATTTCTTGCCAGTTCTAGACGAAATACCCAATTGTGCACAAAATCTTACTTTAAAGTGGCAGGATGTTTTGCCCTGGATAGTTTACACGAAGTAAAATACAAGTATGTAAACAGTTTATACATAGAAATATTACTATAAGGATCTTCCATGGGATTTGCTCTTTCTCATCTGCGTTAATGACTTACGCTTATTACTGTTTTCAGAACATGTTTGTTTACTGATAATAAGTTTTCTACTACTACCACTACTACTACTACTACTACTACTACTACTACTACTACTACTACTACTACTACTACTACTACTACTACTACTACTACTGCTACTACTACTACTACTACTACTACTACTACTACTACTACTACTACTACTACTACTACTACTACTACTACTACTACTACTACTGCTACTACTACTACTACTACTACTACTACTACTACTACTACTACTATTACTACTATGTGTATGGAGGACATTTCGCTGTCTACAGCCGGTGCCTGCAACGCCCTCTACATACATTGGTACCTAAGTCCTGCGGCGACCAAGGAACATCAAAACTGTATGTTGGTTCACAGCAAATTGTACAGTGAATTATGGTTGTCTAGACTTTCATTAAATTAACCTTTCCTATAACTAAAGTTGCAATCGTATTTAGTTTCACGTAATCACGAATCGCTAAATCCGCAGAGACCGAATAAGCTTCAGAGATGCTTGCTGTTATAGTCGCTCGGCATGTTTAGTGATGTCTAGCGTCAGTGCGGTGCGGGCAGATGTACACTGCTCTATCAAAAATTCAGTAGCTATTGAATTTTAAGCGTTTTTTGTTCCCAGGGAGTTTACGCTTGCATTTACAATTACGTGAATAGAAAAATATCACAAAACCAGCTGTCTAATTTTTGTAAAAACTTCTCATATCTATGAGAGAAATTGAAAATGTGCAGTTTCCCTTCTCCGGAAAAATGACGTCATTGGTGGAAGAATGTGCATTCAGAATAAGAGAGCCAAAGCCTGAAGTGCTTTTACTAATTACACGAGACGCTTATCACACTTTGTTACTAAATCCTTCTCACATTTTTGGCGAACATTGAAATAAGCCTAACCTCGAAGAATGCTTGACTTTTCCTTTAAGTAGGGGGAAAGCTTACTGCCAATTCACAATTATATTTCGATTTGGTTTAGTTAAATGACAATTTGTTCGTTTTAATCCAGTTATTGTCCTTTCTAGGTCTCTGTTAGTACAATATTGAAGAGTCAATAATTCAGTAGTTGTAGAAAAAACTTATTATCAGTAAACAAACATGTTCTGAAAACAGTAATAAGCGTAAGTCATTAACGCAGATGAGAAAGAGCAAATCCCATGGAAGATCCTTATAGTACATTCTATGTATAAACTGTTTACATACTTGTATTTTACTTCGTGTAAACTATCCAGGGCAAAACATCCTGCCACTTTAAAGTAAGAATTTGTGCACAATTGGGTATTTCATCTAGAACTGGCAAGAAATTAAAAAATTCTCCTCAATCCAGCATTAATGACCATATTTGTGCCTCTAGCCACAAAGTGGATTTTAATAATTTCAATATTATGACCAGAGCTACAAATAACTGGGACTTATTAATAAAAGAAAGTTTATCTATGTACCCTAATAAGCCTTCTCTTAATGTAGAAACCAGTTCAATTCATTTAACTTTATTTTCAAACGCTCAGCTATTTGTTAGTATTTCAATTTCTTTTCTTCAGGTCTGCTTAATCATTTTGCTTGTTGTGAATTCATAATTAGTGTAGAATTTACTGTATCAACTTCTTTACTGGTCTGCTTATTCATTACCTATTTGGCTTTTGTTAGATA
>JAQGDQ010002406.1:0-77384 GCA_030141605.1 Tubiluchus corallicola | reverse complement strand
TTTTTTATGAAGATTTAGGGGTTGTTGGATATTTTAATAGCATGTGGTTTTTACTTTTTGGATGGTAGATGAGCGTTAAACTTTCTGCGGTGGTTAATTTTTTTGAAAAAGAGATTTCGTTGTTACACCGTCAATGTTCTTGGGATAACAGTGGTAAACAGGTGTGGCTCGGTGAGGGAGAGGTTAACCGAATTGGGTTGGCTTTGGATCCGACAGAGTCAAATGTTCTTAAAGCGATAAAAGAGGGGTGTGAGTTGTTGATAACTCATCACCCCGTTTTTTTTGATGGAGTGAAGTCGATAGATGTTGCTGAAACCAAGGCCAGAATCGTGGTGGAGGCTGTACGGAATAATTTAAACATCCTTTCTTATCATACCAATCTTGATCTTTGTGACTATTCCTTGAGCGATTATGTTGCGACGAGGTTGCTTGCAAACAATGACGGCATCCTCGACATCTTGGGCGGCAATAGTCTGTTTAAGGTTGTTGTATACGTTCCTTGCGGTTATGAATCTGTTGTTCTTGATGCTATGTGTGATGCCGGTTGTGGGTCACTTGGCAAGTATTCCGACTGTAGCTTTAGGAGTAAGGGTATAGGCACTTTTCAACCCATGGCGGGTGCTACGCCATTCTTGGGTGAAGAAGATGTGTTGTCAGAAGTAGGTGAGTATCGCCTTGAAAGTATTGTCGCAAAAGATCGCTTGCCTTCGGTTATCCAATCCATCAAGTCTTCCCATCCTTACGAAGAACCTGCGTACGACATTTTTGCGTTGGAAGGGGCTTTTTCTGAGCAGTATGGGATCGGTACCATATGTTCTTTTGACGAAGGGGTGAGGATTGGTGATTTTTGTGAGATGGTTAAGGATAAATTGGGCTTGGATTCTTTGAATATAAATACGGATGAGACGGATACGGTATTTCATAAATTTGCTGTTGTCAGTGGTAGCGGTGCCTCTTATTGGCGCAAGTGTGCTGAGCTGGGGTTGAGGGTATTGCTTACCGGTGACTTAAAGCACCATGATGCTTTAGATGCTTATGAAGCTGGAGTGATTATCGTGGATGCCGGCCATTTTGGCACTGAGCAGATATATATGGACTACTTGTCTGATCTGATGCGTGACAGATTTGATGTCGAGACTGTGATCTTGGACACAAACGATAGAAGTATATACCGGAGGTAGTAGATGCATGACGATTTGTTATGTCTTATAAAATTGCAAGAAGTTGATAGCAAAATATTCTTGATAGAGCGTGAGGTTTCGGGAGTTCCCAAGGAGATCAAGGTTTTGAGTGACCGACACGCTGGGGTTGATGCTGAGTACAAAGGCGTGAAGGGTAGTAACGATGCCGCAAAGAAGGAGATGAGTGATTTGACGATAGAGGGCAAGGAGAAGGAGGAAATGCTTGATAACTCCAAGAAGAAACTTGCCGGTGTCCAGAATCATAAAGACTACAAGGTTGCCTTGTGGAACTTGACAATATGCACAAGTCTATTGATGCCATCAACGCGAGAATCACAGAGCTTAAGGCAAATATTGAGATATTTGATGAACAGGAAAAGCAACTCGCTGTTCAGGAGACTGATCTTTCTAAGCTTTTAAACGAGAGGGAAACAAACAGACAGGACAAGATGGCAGGCGTCACTTCCGAACTAGAAGAGCTCAAAGTTTCCCGCAAGGGGATCACGGTCGATTTAACTAAGCGTTTATTGTCCAAGTATGAGCAGGTGAGAAGGGCGAGGAACAATATTGCGGTAGTCCGTGTGGAGAATGAAACTTGCACCGGCTGCTATATGAAGGTTCCGCCTCAGCTTTATGTTGAGGTCAAGAAGGAGCTTGAATTACATCAATGCCCTAATTGCCAACGTTTTCTTTACTTTGAGAATGGGCAATAGAGTAAATGAAGCTAAAAATATATACAGATGGCGCTTCTAGGGGCAATCCCGGTCCTGCGGGTTTTGGTTTTGTTATCTATGACGAAGATGACAATGTTGTGGAGAAATGCAGCGCTGGGGTTGGGATTAACACTAACAATTTTGCAGAATACAAGGGTATTGTCGAGGGTGTAAGGCATGCCCAGAGATTGAATCCCAGCAAGGTTATCTGCTACACGGATTCTCAACTTGCCGTTAGACAGATCAATGGACAGTATAAAGTAAAGAATAAAAATCTAAAATTGCTGCTGGATGAGTTAATTGAGCTCATACGGGGCATGGATATTCAGTTTGTTCATGTTGGAAGGGAGCACAACAAGATAGCTGATGCTCTCGCCAGAGAAGGTGCTGAAACGGTTTCATCTCTTGCCTCTGTCGAATAAAGTTTAATATTTTTGTGGATACGTCCCCATTTTTGGGGTGTTGCGGCTCTCCTTTTTCCGTGGGTGGTCGCATTTTGTCAAGATTGAGCTCATCTGGGCTTAATTGCAACTATATTTATTTTGAGGTTTTAATTATGTCTTTTTATATCTCTTTGGCGGCGGTTTTATGTGTTCTGTCATGTTTTTTAAGACTCAATACTTTTTTATGATATGACTTCTGCAGGTAGAGACAAGGGTAATGAAACTTTTTGTCTCAAAAATCGCCAGCAGGATCAATGAAGTAGGCGCGAGAATATCTGCAACTGAAAAAGGGGCGTTCTCCTAGATCGGGGCGTGCTGTTTTAGGTATTCTCGCACGTCCTTGCTGCCGGACATCTTGAGGACATTATCTGCTATCTCTTTTGCTTTGCTGTACGTTATCATCTGTACCGCAGCCTTAACTTCCGGAATGAGGGGAGCGCTCATGCTCAGTTTTGTAATGCCAAGCCCGATAAGCACGGGTGTAAGTAGCGATTCTCCGGCCAGTTCCCCACAAATGCCCACTTCAATGTTATTTTTTAAGGCACCATTTACTGCCATCTTGATCGATCGCATTAAAACTGGACTATAATTGTCGATAAGATGGGTGACATTTTTATTGCCTCGGTCGGCGGCCATCGTGTATTGCGCTAAGTCATTTGTGCCTATGCTGAAGAAGTCCACATATTTTCCAAAACATTCTGAATCTATAACGCTTGAAGGAACTTCTATCATAATTCCCCTTTTGATATCTTTATTAAAGGGTATATTTTCCCGTCTGAGCTCCTCTTTTGCTTCATCCAATATTTTATCAGCTGCAAACACCTCGTCTATGGTGGAGATCATGGGGTACATTATTTTTATATTTTCATGTTCTCCTGATGCTCTTAGGATGCCCCGCAGTTGTGTCTTAAACAGCTCCACATTTCCAAGACACAGCCTTATTCCCCGGTAGCCCAAAAATGGATTGGCTTCAGCTTCAGCCCTCACATAAGGCACAGGCTTGTCTGCTCCTATGTCCAAGGTTCTTATGATGATGTCATGCTCTTTGTCCGTATTCTCAGCTGTTGTAGAATAGACCTTAAATTGCTCGCTTTCGCTCGGTTCGCTCATGGCGTTGATGAATAGAAATTCCGTACGAAAAAGCCCCACACCTTCTGCACCAGCGGAACAGGCATTTCTGGCATCCTGAGCTCTTTCTATATTGGCAGACACGGCTACTCGGACACCATCTTTGGTGATCGATTCTGCGTGGGTCATCTCCAATATTCTTTTCTTTCTCTCCAGGTACTGCTTTCTCAACAGTTCCAATTGGGTGGACGTCTCCCTATCGGGATCAAAAAATATCTCTTCCGTAATACAGTTTATTGCTATGCTGCTTGCATATTCTGCTTTCTCTACGGCATTTTGTGCATTTGTTATCACGGGTTTGCCGATAGCGCGAAGAAGTATCGCGCTGTGTGAATTCGGACTACAGTTTTCAAGGCATATCCCCACAATATTTTCATCATCCATAACCCTAACGGCGGAAGGGGGGATATCTTTTGCAACCACGATGCATGGTTCACTGACATCTACCATGATATCGTTGAGATCAATAAACTGTGCAAGAACTCTTCTGCCGGCATCATAAACGTCACCGGCTCTATTTTGTAAAAACTTATTATCAGAATTTTTATAGTCTTCAACTACGGCATTTATGGCATGTACCAAAGCGTTTTCCACTCCAACCTTCTGATTTATTATGGTCGTTTCCACGTCATCCTGAAAAAAGCTATCTTCCAAAATCAACTTATGTACCTTGAATATTTCTCCTTCGTTTTTCCCTATCATCTTTTCTGTTGCGTTGACGATATGGTCAAGTTCGCTCTTGGCAACCCCGATAGCTTTGTGAAATTTCTCTATTTCAGTATCTGCACATTCGGACACTCTGGTAGGTATTTTTGGCAACGCATAGTCAAGGATCAACGGGGTGGCTATCGCCACTCCGTCCGAAATTCGTAGCCCTTTGTTGCAAGCGGGGTCAACGGTCTCTTCCTCGCTTTCTGACAGGTATATTATGTCTTCCTGCTTTTCTCTCTCCTCTGCACTCTCGCCAAAATAATCGTCCGCAAGTGTTTGCAATGCTTCAGCAGCTTCTCTGGCGTCACTTCCTGTGATGGTGACAGAAATATTTTCGCCGAATCTCACTCCTAGAGACGCCAGCTGGTTAACGCTTTTTCCGCTCACCCATTTGTCGCTCTTAACGACCTCTATATCCGAAGAGAACTGATTGGAGGTACGCACAAAATTTGCAGCAGGCCTTGCGTGCAGCCCCATGGGGTTTAACACTGTTAGCTTTATGGTGATGGAGCCTGTAGCAGTAGGGGCTCTGTCATCGGTTGAAACTGTATCGGTGTTGCTCTTCGGAGGTTCCACCAGCTCATTTTTTGGAACGAGAGATTCCAAAGCCTCCTTACGCACATCATCCATGGAGCTTCCACTGGAAGCCTGTATTACCGCAGCCAACGTACCTTCGACAATCGGAGCAGGGCACATCTGCACATTTTCCTGCATCTCTGCCGGCAACATCTCGATGGCACTCTCAGAGCTGAGGATAGCGCTGCCCATATCCATTATGACAAGCACACCGTCATTTATGTAGACTGTATTGCATTCAATATCTTTATAGCATCTGTGCCTATTGGCTGACTCTCGTCATCAATACCGCCAGCATAAGCCACAAGGGGCCTATCGCCAGCCATCTGTTCAACAAGCTCCCGCAAACCCTCAAGGAGCACCGCACTATGAGAAACCGCTACAATTCCTACCATCTACTATAACCAACCAAACTCATTTTTAATAATCTGATAATCCAAGAAACTCAAAAATCCCTAGTCTGCCCGGGATACGCCAAACCTACGCCCATTTAATAAAAATTGCCAGACAAAGCGCCCTCAATACAAAAACAGGGCGCTTCGTCACTAAATCATAAAAAACGGAAAAACTTCCACAATCCCTAGTATACATTGTTTAAGTCAAAAAATGTATCCGGTTTTTCCAGGGTCAGCTACTTTTTCAATGTCTCAACCAGCGCGCTCACCATGAGACAAGAACTTGTGGCGCCAGGATCTTGGTGCCCGATGCTCCTTTCCTTGAGGTAGCTAGCCCTTCCTTTGCGCGCAATCAGGGGCACTGTACCGTCTCTTCCCTCTTCAGCTGCGGATAGAAACTGCTTCAAAGCTTCCTCAAAATCTAGGCTGGAAGCATAAGTCTCCTTCATCTTCTCCAAAGCAGGGCCCCAAACGTCATACATGGTCTTGTCCTGTAGTTCGGTGCGTCCTCTCTTCACAAAACCCTGTATACCTGTGTTCAGCAATAAGATCAGGTCATCCGGGGTAAGTTCGTTTTTTTCTTTGCAGCTGTTTGCAGCTTGCATAAAAAACGTGCCATAAAGAGCGCCGCTTGCCCCTCCAACCGTTGAAAGCAGAGCCATTCCGGTCTTGTGCAACACCCCACCTATACTATTTTCTGCTTCTGCTATTGCCGGCAGCTGTTCCTGCAGCTTGCCGAACCCTCGCGCCATATTTATTCCGTGATCTGCGTCGCCTATGGCAGAATCCAGCTCCGTCAGATAATCCTTGTTACTCTTAATCAAACAAGCCACCCTGTCAAGCCAATCTACCACATCCCCTTTAGTGATAACCATTTTAAGAACACCCCTCTTTAACTACAAAACTTCTGATAGCCTCATACACCCCAGCGGAGTCCCGGGGTCTTAACAGGAGCATCCCAGAATTTCAGCATTTCATCATCCGCTTGGAGCAAAGTTATAGAACAACCCTGCATCTCAAGTGAAGTGATATATGGCCCCACGAGGTTACGGACTATCTTAATGCCCTTTTTATCGCAAATTTCGCTCATTTTACGATAAACTGCATAAAGTTCTGACACAGGTGTTCCACCCATGCTGTTCACAAACGCTATAACCTGACTACCGCTCTTGATCTGCTCATCCGTGATCTCTTTGTCTATCCAGTCATTCTTTTCAAAATCCCATTCTCTGACAGTTCTAGTATAGATCGGATCATCCAGTATGGAGAGGGTGAGCATCTCCGTAATCTCATCAACACTGGTGTGCTTTATCCTTTTGATGCCAGGTTCTCCGTGTATACCTATGCCAATCTCTATTTCATCTTCTGCCAAGTCGAATGTCGGCTTGCCCGCAGCAGGGATTGAACAGGATGTGATCGCCATGCCCATGGATCTGCTGTGACTATTTACTTTGCGGGCTAAGTCCGCACACTGCTTCAGAGAGTAACCCGTTTCACTTGCTCCCCCAACTATCTTTTCTGCCAAGACAGTGCCTCCAACACCCCGGCGCCCGGCAGTATAAAGGCTGTCCTTGACGGCGACATCGTCGTCTATAAGGATGTTTTGAGTGCTGATCCCGTCAGCATTCAACATCTCAGCAGCGGTTTCAAAATTGAGAACATCACCCGTGTAATTTTTTACTATAAAGAGAACTCCATTGCCAGAATCGACGGCTTTTGCACATTCATACATCTGATCGGGAGTAGGTGACGTAAATACCTCCCCCGGACAGGCTCCATCCAACATTCCGTGCCCCACAAAACCGCCATGCATGGGCTCATGTCCGCTGCCGCCACCGGATATCAATGCAACCTTCCCCTTAATAGGAGCATCAGCCCGATATAGATAGTGTGGGCCAATATTTACCTTAAGCTCCGGGTGAGCCAAAGCCATACCCTGTAGTTGCTCCTTTACTACGTCGTCTACACTGTTGATGAGCTTCTTCATATCAATAGTTCCTCCATCTGAATAATTTGCGCGTAACATTCAACATCCTCGAACGACCATGATATAACCCATATATGAATAAATCAAGTCAAATGCGGAAAATTTGGACAATAATCCATTTTATGTTAAGTCGTTATAAAAAAATAATGGGATAAAAAAGTACAATAAATTTGCCATAACCCCTGTGTTTGCTTGGTCAAGGCGTGTTGTTAGATCATAGCTCGTGTTGTGTATAAAATATTTTAAGAGTCGCTTAATATCATCAATTTGCAAAAATTTTACGATTAATGTGGATTTTTTTAAAATAGCGTAGTATTAATATACCATAGTCCAGTTCGGACACGATTATTTTTTTTTTAGAGGTGATCATTATGTACGCATTCTTGGGAGAATTTTTGGGCACGATGATACTTGTCCTTCTTGGCAATGGTGTTGTTGCGAATGTTGTCTTGGCAAAATCCAAGGGGGAAGGATCGGGATGGATCGTAATTACTGCCGGATGGGGTTGTGCAGTTGCTGTTGCGGTATATGTTACCGGGTGGATGACTGGTGCCCACATTAATCCTGCCGTTACCGCTGCCACTTTGGCGACGGGTGGAATGACAGTAGCGGAAGCATTTGCCTACATTGCAGGACAGATGGCTGGTGCCATGGCCGGTGCTGCTCTGGTATTTGTTACCTACTACGCTCACTTCAAAGAGAGCTCTGATAAAGATGGCAAACTTGCATGCTTCAGTACCGCTCCTGCGATAAGGAACTATCCTCTGAACTTCACTACAGAATTTATCGGTACTGCAATGCTCGTCATTGGTGTCATGGGTATAACCCATCCAGGGAACGAGATAGCTCCATTTATTGGGCCACTGCTAATTGGTATACTCGTATTTAGCCTCGGTTTGTCTTTGGGCGGTCCTACGGGGTATGCTATCAATCCTGCTCGTGATTTGGGACCACGCCTGGCTTATGCCATACTGCCTGTGCCTGGTAAAAGAGATCCCGACTGGGGGTATGCTTGGGTTCCCGTATTGGGGCCTTTGGCCGGTGGTGTGTTTGGTGGATTAGCCTTTCAGTTTTTCCTAAGCGTGCTCAATAGTGTGTAGATTTTGTGGTTGGTTTGACCGGAATTGGAATATTCTGTGACTAAACTGCAGATACAGATAGAGAATGATTATTACTAAAACCATAAGGAGGATGACAGACTATGTCGAAGTACATCGCATCAATTGATCAGGGGACCACTAGTTCCCGCTGCATACTTTTTGATAAGAAGGGCAACATGGTGGCCAGTCACCAGTTGGAGCACGAGCAGATATGTCCCCAGGCGGGTTGGGTTGAGCATGATCCCATGGAGATCTTGAAGAATACTAACGAGTGTATCAAAAAGACATTGGAAAAAGCTGGAGTTACCGCAGCAGATATTGCCGGCGCAGGCATTACAAACCAAAGAGAAACAACTGTGGTCTGGAATAAGAAAACCGGCAAACCATATCACAACGCCCTTGTGTGGCAGGATACTCGTACGGACAGCATCTGTGATGAATTGGCACAAACAGGGGGGCAGAACAGATTTAAGGCGAAGGTCGGCTTGCCGCTTGCCACGTACTTTTCTGGTCCTAAGATTAAATGGTTGTTGGACAACGTAGACGGTTTGCGTAAAGATGCTGAAAATGGCGACGCGATCTTTGGCAATATTGACACATGGCTCATATGGAATCTCACGGAAGGTAATAGCCATATTACCGACGTTACGAATGCATCCCGGACGATGCTTATGGATCTCAAGTCCTGTAGCTGGGATGATGAAATACTCAAAATAATGAGTGTCCCAAAATCTATGATGCCGGAGATTCGTCCGTCGAGCGATCCCGACTATTATGGTTTGACAAAAGCTGACGGCCCTTTCGGGGGTAAAGTGCCCCTCTGCGGCGATCTTGGAGATCAGCAGGCGGCTATGGTTGGCCAGGTTTGTTTCAACAAAGGGGAGGCGAAGAACACCTACGGCACAGGATGCTTTATGCTTATTAACACGGGCTCCGACATCGTCGACTCAAAGAGTGGCCTTTTGACGACAGTGTGCTACAAGCTTGGTAAGGCGCCTACGGTTTACGCGCTTGAAGGTTCAATCGCTTTTGCCGGTGCGTTGGTCCAGTGGCTGAGGGACAATCTCAAGATCATCTCTAGCGCTCCTGAAGTAGATACTCTTGCTACTACGGTTGAAGACAATGGTGGCGTTTACATTGTCCCCGCTTTTTCTGGTCTTTTTGCTCCTTACTGGAGGTCTGATGCCAGGGGTGTTATCACAGGTCTTACTAGTTATGCTCATAAGGGGCATTTCGCAAGAGCGGCTCTTGAAGCTACTGCATATCAGACTAGAGAGGTTCTTGATGCTATGAATGCTGATTCTGGAGTTGATCTAAAGACTCTCAGAGTTGACGGTGGAATGGTTGTGAGTGAGCCATTGATGCAGATGCAGGCTGATATTCTCAATGTGCCCGTCGTCCGTCCTGTGGTAGTTGAGAGTACGGCTTTGGGTGCTGCTTATGCTGCTGGACTCGCTGTTGGATACTGGAAGGACACAGATGATCTTGTGAGCAATTGGGGCAAAGACAAGGAATGGAAGCCTAGTGCGGACAATATGCTGCGTACATCGGGATATGACAAGTGGAAGGACGCTGTTCAGCGTACATTAAACTTGGCGTAAAGATGGTAAGGCTGCCCTTTGGGATCATCGGTTCACAAAGTTTGTAGCCTGTATTACAAAACAGCGGCTGGTGAACAGCCGCTGTTTTTTTAGGTTATTTTTGCGGGTGATTTAAAGGTTGTGTACTGTTGTGGTGTACATTCTTCATGCTTAGAGAAGTGGCAATTTTGGTGATCGAAAAGTATAATTTTGTTTACTAACCGAATATTTTTGTTATACTTTTGACTTTAGTGCGTGAGCTTTGTTCATTTAAGGAGGGCTTGGTTAGTATGGATAGAAAAGAAGCTATAGATAGGCTGAAGAGTGGTGAGTATTTTGGCATGCTAGTGGTCGGTGGCGGTGCTACAGGTTGTGGTGTGGCTCTTGATGCTGCCAGTAGGGGAATTCGCGTTGCCCTTGTTGAGAAGAATGATTTTGGTGAAGGTACCAGTTCCCGCAGTACAAAGCTTGTTCATGGCGGCGTGCGTTACCTTGAGAAAGCTGTATTAAAGCTCGATAAAGAGCAGTACAGTCTTGTAAAAGAGGGCTTGGACGAAAGGCATGCACTGTTGCAAAATGCTAGACATCTTGCGTCTCCTGCTGTTTTTCTTACCCCTTTGTATAAGTGGCTTGAGATTTTTTATGTATTTTCAGGTCTCGTTATGTATGATCTTCTGTCCGGCAAGAAGAGGCTTGGTGGCAGTAGGCTCATCAGCAAAAAAGAGGCTTCGCGACGTTATCCGATGCTCAAGGAAGATGGTCTTAAGGCGGCTGTTACATACTACGACGGGCAGTTTAATGATGCCAAGATGGTTATATCCCTGTTGCGCACCACTTCTGAGTACAATGCGGTGTGTGCGAATTTTGTGGAAGTTATAGACCTTGTTAAAGCTAACGGAATCGTTGTTGGTGCAAAAGTTCGTGACAACCTCAGTGGAGACGAGTGGGATATTCGCGCTAAAAGTGTCGTCAATGCCACGGGCCCGTTTGCAGATTCTCTCAGGCATATGGATGCTAAAAACGCCATGGGGCTGCTGAGTGTGAGTTCCGGTATACATATCGTTTTGGATAAAAAGTTTTCACCTCCTGACATTGGGTTGATGATACCTAAGACCGAGGACGGGAGGGTTCTATTCATGCTTCCTTGGGAGGGGCATACTCTGCTTGGAACTACTGATGAACCAGCCGAGCTTGAAGATCATCCCGTAGCATCCGAGAAGGATATACAATATCTACTCACCTATGCAAATAAATATTACAATAGGATTGTCACAAGCGCAGATATAACTGCTGCGTGGAGCGGATTGAGACCTTTGGTCCTTGATCCGGAGCGGATGAGTACCCAAGAACTGGTGCGGAGCCACTACATAGAATCCAGCAACAGCAGACTCGTGACGATCACCGGTGGCAAATGGACGAGCTATAGGAGAATGGCAGAAGAGACTGTTGATAGAACTATCCAGGTATGCGGACTGAATGTGGTGCACCCTTGCATTACGAAGGACTTGAAGTTGGTTGGATCAAAACACTATGAACCACAAAATCACGCTCACCTCATTGCAAAACACAATATAGATGAAGATGTTGCCCTGCATCTCAACAGAACCTACGGAGACCAATCGGAAGAGGTCATTCAGATCGGCTTGAAGGATAAGCTGATGAAGAGGCTGCATCCGAACCATAGCTATCTTGAGGCGGAAGTTGCATATGTGTGCCGTCATGAGATGGCGGTCAGGGCCATTGACGTGCTCGCAAGAAGGTTACCAATTGCCCTTCTGCATACCGAGAATTCCCTGGAGGTTTTGCCTAGGGTTGTTAGCATTATGGCAGGTGAGCTTAAATGGAACAAGGAACGCCAGGAAAAAGAGAAAAAACATGCCACAGAGATGTTAAACAAAGCTATCTAATATCTTTATAATGGGTTTGCCTTTTTTTGTTATGAGAACTTTTCCTAATCTGTGTTAATGATCGGTTTTGTCACATTTGGTGATATAATGTTACTTGAAGTGCTTTTGCTCGGGGTGGTCGCGTTATGAAACAGAAAAGATGGTTAGGATTTACGATTATTGAGCTCGCTGTCGTGCTGGTTGTGTTTTGCGTCATACTCACGGTGGCTATCTCCGGCTATCAGGCGTTGTCTTCGTCGAAAAAGATGTTGGAGAACAAAAAGGGGATGCAAACCCTTACTGGAGCTATAAATAGGTATGTTGCCAACACTAAGAACCTACCCATCAGATTACCCGGCGAGTATGAGAGCAACTACGGGGAAAAGGTCCACTATGTGTCATCCCAGATTGCAGGGCACGATATATGCGGATCTTTCGGGACGGGATTTAATCTCCTCCTGAAAAATAATCTTATCTCGGATGTTGCCTACGTTATCTACTTGGGGGATGAGCTTCCGTTTGATACTGCCAGCAACACATTGCTTGTTGAAGATGGCGCACAATTGACCTACTTTACTACTGCGGATCTTAAGAAAGATGCCGGTTGCTTTGACTCGTTTGCGGGCTATGGCGGTAAAAGCGGTACTCTTTTGCTCAGATCCGGTAATATGCCCTTCGGTCGCGATGGAGAGCGGTACTATTTTTCTCCAATTGCGGTCGGTGGATCGCCTTTTGATAATACTCCCCGTAAATATGCCTGGTGCGCTGAAATCTCTCACGATGATGTCGCAAATATGCTGAATAGTTCTAATATTGTGTTCCTCCCTTCGTGCAGAGATGCAGATGTTCAATCTTGGAGCATCACTGAAAAACCATTCATATCGGGATTAATAGATGTTGGTCGGAATAGTGTTATGGCAACGGTCAGCCTCTATGTGATGGATGCGAATGGCTACATGGCTACGAAAAATTATAGTTTGGGTCTGTCTCCGGATGACATCGGTTTTTCTCACGCGGGTTCGTTGACTGGAGCTGAGGAAAATCCTGTAGTGTACTTTAGTGCGGATACCATAGACGATTTTGAATACGTCATATCTGATGATCAGAGTATTTTGAGTGATGATTTTGTAGATTTCCCACACGGCGGCAGCGGTGGGGGCAGCGGCAACGGTTCGGAAGAGTTGCCGTTTCAAACGCCGGGCTTGTTGATGAGTGTAGACTACGGTACGTCCTCATCTGTGAATAGTAATATTGCACATTACGTTCCCATGACCTATTCCGACGCCCATGGCCAGTCTAAATATGCCGAGCCCGCTTGTGTGTGGTATACGAAACCTATGACGTTGCTAAACAATAAGTTTTTCCTGTCTGCAGAGCTTGACGGTACTAACATAAGCTTGAACAACTATTCCGGGATGACTGTATCTCTCGTGTCAAAAAGGTTTGTGGATTCCCATTACTGGATACATAAAAAACATTTTTGTGGGCAGGGATATTCAGGACTGGGAGTAGGCCCCGACCTTGCAAGGAATGGCTACGTTATCGGGAATCATGTTTCCGGTCCCAGCATAATTTTTGAGTTTGACACCATGGTAGATGCCGCAGCCAAAGACCCTGACACCTACAGTGCAGGGGGCGGCTACGCCCAGGGAGGACACCATATAGCCATAATGTTGGATGGCGGGGTGGAACATTCGGTCATCGATAAAAATCCAAATAATCCGATAGGAGGCGTAAGACCCAAAACTATCGCGGATGAACCCTATCACTTTCCCGAAGTAGATGCGCTCAGGAGCGGCTACTGCTTGGATGAGCTTGATTCGGACGAATGCTTCATAAATAGTCCGATCCACAAGGATGAAGGTAAACAGGGGGAAAGAAGCCATCTCTCAAGGTTGGTGGTTAGTGGTGATGGGTTTCTCGACATGTATTCTCGCATAAGGCTGGAGGTGGAGACGGGTTGTAACAACAGTTGCAGCAGTTGCGGTGGCTCTGGCGGCAATGCGTTGGCAAAGATATATCTCGGTACGGAAAGGGTGGTGATGGAAAATGAGTCGGTTTCCGATCCGAAAAGTGCCTACAAGTTGCTGGGTGTTGACAAGAACAATAGATATCTCACATCTCAATACGCAATTGCAAACGGATTTTTTGACGTCAGTAGGGAGTGGAAGCCGGGCGACTCTCTGTTTGATGAGAACAAAATGTATTACCCAAGGTTTAACGAGCCGGCTTCAAGCGATAATATCAAGAAACAGTACCCGAGCGCTTATAGATGTTTCCCGATTTCTGTCGACTTGGATGAGGTTTATGTGGCTATAACGTTTGGCGGTGGTAAATACTCAGGTTCTCGTAACAGTATCTTGCAATACTCTTTGATGGGCTTTCGAGAGCTTATATTCCAAACTATGCCGATGTCTGATGTAAAGCTTTCAACCGAGACCGAAATTAAACCCTAGTGGGTGCGTCGGTTGGGTGTTGCAGGTTGTTGCTACTGCGCCGATGTCTGATGTAAAGCTTTCAACCGAGACCGGAACTGAACTCTAGTGGGTATGTCGGTTGGTTGTTGCAGGTTGTTGCTACTGCGCTGATGTCTGATGTAAAGCTTTCAACCGAGACCGGAACTGAACTCTAGTGGATGCGTCGGTTGGGTGTTGCAGGTTGTTGCTACTGCGCCGATGTCTGATGTAAAGCTTTCAACCGAGACCGAAATTAAACCCTAGTGGGTATGTCGGTTGGTTGTTGCAGGTTGTTGCTACTGCGCTGATGTCTGATGTAAAGCTTTCAACCGAGACCGAAATTAAACCCTAGTGGGTATGTCGGTTGGGTGTTGCTGTGCATTGCTGTGGCATTTTCTTCTTTGTATCAGCCAACCCCTTGGGAATGGGCACTTACACACACTCCCAAGTGGTTTACACATATCAGGTGCTTTTTTTCGCGTGAAGGGCAGTTAGTTCTTTATATTAGTCCTGAGTTACATGCCATTTCCAAGCAGATTCGACGATGTGGTCCAAGCTCTCGAGCTTTGGTTGAAATCCGAGCATCCTTTTGATCTTTGCAGGGGAGGCAGTAATCGCTACAGGATCTCCTTCCCGTCTTTTGTCATACTCTACCTTGATCTCTTTCTTTGTGATCCTCTTTGCGCATTCAATAACCTCGAGGACGGAGTGTCCAAGACCTGTGCCTATATTAAAATCGTTGCTCGCATCCCCTGCATCCAAGGCTTGTAATGCCAAAAGATGAGCCTCCGCTATATCGCAAACATGTACATAATCCCTGATACACGTGCCATCCGCTGTAGGATAGTCTGTGCCGAATACGCTGACGGATTCCCGTTTGCCGGAAGCGGCGTCCAGAACTATCGGTATCAAATGTTGAGAACTTATGGGACCTATCTCAAGATCAATATCTGCACCTGCAGCATTAAAGTATCTGAATATGATATATCTAATGCCGTAAGCATTGTGATAATCCTCTATGACCTTCTCCATAAAAAGCTTTGAGGATGCGTAGGGGCTCAGGGTATTCTTTTGCAACTCTTCACCCAAAGGCTCTGAGCTTACATCTCCATACACTGACGCTGTTGATGAAAATATAAGCTTGCTAACGCAAGCTTCTCTCATGGCTTCAAGCAGAGTTAACGTATTCACAACATTGTTGTCGTAGTAAATATCCGGGCGCATGACAGATTCACCCACAGACGTCAGAGCCGCAAAATGCATCACTGTGTCAACATTATACCTCTTCATAATGTCCGTGAGAAGCGCTTTGTCAGAGGTGCACCCTTGGACAAGGTGACCCCATTTTACGAACCGTTTTTGACCTGAGGAAAAGTTGTCAAGGACGACCGTTTCACGGTTGTGCTGGTTTAGTAGTTTATTCACGTGTGAGCCGATGTAACCTGCTCCTCCTGTAATTAGTACCATATTTCACCATTCAATTTTTGAGTATAGCCATTTTCATCCACATGGTGCTATAATAGATATGTTTGACAGATTTGTGAAGATATTTATGGCTGATATGCTACAATTCGCATGTTTTGCGTGCTTGAGGTGGAATTTAGATGTTTAAGGGTAAGAAAGGGTTTAGTCTGGCAGAAACGATCATAATTTTTACCATTGTGGGTGTGATTATTGCACTTTCTCTGATTGTGTTTAGAAGTATTGCGGAATTGCACAGCGAGGTAAAGAATTTTGATATTTTGGAAGATATTTCTGATGAAATCATATCATATGTAGTTCAACTTGAGTCTTTCCCGGATGCACTGCCAAATAAACATCTCGATGTGAATGGTGAAGAGGTATTGTATGTCCTTGCCAACGATTTTGCAATCATTGGTGAGAGTGTATGCAAATATTGGTCCTCCGGCTTTACCGTCATGAGAGGGAGTGATGTCTATACAAATGTAGCGTATGCTCTGGTATCTGGAGCCGCGCTTGAGGATGTTGTAGTGGTAGACGAGACATTGATGCTTTCAAAGTCGCATTCCGTCTATGTAGAGTCTATCCCGGACATCAAGGAGTATATCGGTTGCTATGACAGTACCCTTTACGGCGGCAGTAGCGGTGGTCTGTTGATAGATAGTGACGGCATGGATAGGGCTTACTATGGACAGCACTACAATTTTGTGCCCGTTGCTTCAGGTGGAATAGGCTTTTTTAGGATATACGGCAATTATGCTTGGTGTCTTGAAGTCAGCGACGAAGACCTATATGAAGTGTTTGACAATGAACGCACAAATATCACCATCGCAAACGACTGCTTTGTAGATACCAACTGGGATGTGACGGCGACTCCTGCCGTCCGAGGATTGATAAATACGGGGATGAAATCAGAGCTTATAACCCTCTATGCCAAGGATGCCGTGGGAAATATTGCAGATAAAGATTTTGTTATTACTGTAAACTCGGAACTTGAATACGCTTCCTCCGAAGAAGAGTTAAACCTATTTAGCATCAATTATGACACAATCGACGACTATCTTTTAATGGGGAATGTCCCTCATGCTATATCCGAAGAGTTTGGAGATATTCCGAGCGGTCTTGGTGGTGTTGGCACAACTGCAAATATGGGAATTGTATTCGACTTGAGGGATGACGAATATATAAATAGCACAAATGTTTTGGGTAGTAGTGTCGGGCAGTTTGTCAAAAGACGCCAGCGCATCCTGAGTACATGTGTTTGGCACAAGGTGCCGCATACATTGAAAGGAAACTCATTCTTCTTCACAGCTGAGACCGATGGCGCAAACCTCAGTAAAAACAACTATTCCGGCATGACTTTAGTGATCGCTTCGAAGAAGTTTATCGAGGCGAACAACTATTTCTGCGGCGATCGCGGCGCAGCATTGGGAGCCGGATCTCTGAAGCCTGGAAAACTCAAGGGCAACTTTATGGCAGGTTCAAGCATAATATTTGAGTTTGACACTATGCCAAATCCCAACATGAGAGACCCGAGAATTGTCGTTCCTCCCATAAGGGGACATCATATAGCTATAATGAATGATGGAGTTGTGCGCCACAATTTTACAAGGAAAATTGCCCCCAAAGATGATGGATACGATATTGTGAATGTCGGGGCAGTTCCGAATGATAGGTGTAAAAACCTGATGGATACTGACGAGTGCTTCATAAATGCGGATAATATCCTCAATTTACCTAAGCCTGAGCCGGGTAAGTCGCATATCGGCTTTTTGAATAGATCGAATAGGGTTAGGATAGAGATAGAGACGGAATGTGACGACATTTGCAATGAATGCGGCCAAGGTGGTGATTATGCCCTGGCAAAGATGTACATAGACAAAAGCATGGAGGATGATATGGCAACTCCTGCTGAGGCCTACAAGATTTATGGAATGGATAGAAATGAAAAGGTAATCACGCACCGATACACGAAGGAGCACGGTTATGTATATATATCCGATTGGCACCCAAATAAGGACAGCTATCATCCCCACTTAGGTTTTCGTCCTACGTACCTCAATCCCAAGCCTAATGCCCATAAATGCTTCCCGTTGTCTGCGGATCTTGACGATGTTTACGTGGGATTTACCTTCGGAGGCGGAAGAGGGGCACTGAACGCAGATAGGCATCTCAAATATTCGATAATCGGATTTCAAGATGTAAGGTATCAATTTAGGAAGAATGGCACCATACCGTATGCTTGGGACGTGGAAGACCCACACGCTATAAAATAGGGGGTTTTTACACCCCCTTATCTTGAAGATATGTGGTAAATGGTCAGTTGACCGAGCTTGCCTTTTATAGGAGCTCTTGTATTGCTGCTTCGATTGCGTTGTAGTATTCGTTGTTTGGCTCTATGTCTATCGCTTTTTTTATGTCAACGTAGGCTTCTGCCACTCTATCCTGTTTGAGATATGCTTTGCTCCTACTATAGTATGCAAGAGAATTGTTTTCGTCTATCTCTATGGCTTTTGTATAGCTGTTTGATGCTTTTCTGTAATCCTCTACGTTGTAGTACAGGTTTGCAATGCTCAAGTGAGCAGGGAGATAGTGGGGATACATCTGTGTTATCGCATTGTAGCTGTTTGCAGCTTCACTGTGTCTTCCCATAGCAAACAAGCACTTTGCTTTTACAAAATGCGCATCGATACTTTCGTTATCCAGAGATAAGGCCTTATTCAGATCAGACAACGCTTCTTCGTACATGGAGAGCTCAAGATAAGATACCGCCCTGCCCAGATATGCTCCAATGCTGTCATTTTTTACATGTATAGCTTCTGTGAAATCTTTGATAGATGTATCATAATGACCGATAGCTTGAAATGCTGCTCCCCTCAAGAAATATATCTTTGGGTTAAGTCTATCGAGCTTTTCCAAGACGTTAAGATTTGCTATGGCATCAATAGGCTCCTTCCTATAGCTGTCAAAGATCATCTTCTCAGCAATACTGATCGTCATTTCCTTTTCAGCGCTGCTTTGCTTCGTATTTTGCTGTTCCGTTTTTGTGCAAGCTATAACGAGCACAGACAATATCAAACATACGTTAGCTAAAAGTCTCATATCTTCCTCCTGCTTGAAAATATACCGCACATATTGTAATGTAAGTGTTACTGTTATTCAAGTTTTTTGCGGAAAATAGGGCGAGATATGAACTATTCAGATGAAGATATTTACTACATGAGAGCAGCCATTGATGAGGCGCTGGCAGGGCTTGCCATGTCTGAAGTGCCAGTTGGATGCGTGATTGTGAAGGATGGTGATATTATCGCCCGAGGATTTAATAAAAAAGAGCATTATAAAGATGCCACAATGCACGCTGAAATGATAGCTCTCAAGGAAGCTTTCCATCATATCTCCGACTGGAGGTTGAATGGTTGCACCGTATACTCTACACTGGAACCTTGTATTATGTGCGCAGGGGCACTCCTCCACGCTAGAGTTGACAGGGTTGTTTTCGGAGCCAGCGACCCTAAGTTTGGAGGAGTGGTTTCAAAAGCAAAACTATTCGACATAGATACGCTAAACCACACTCTCTTATATGATTTTGGAATACTGGAAGACGAAATATCAGAGATGATGAAGTCCTTTTTTAGAAAAATACGAGACGGATTATAAGTATTTTTTTTATTGAATACATGGATTAAAATGTGATACACTGACGCTTGGTTTGGTCTTGGTTTGGTTTAGTTTTGGGATGTTTATTTTTGTGAGTAAATTTAGGGAGTAAGTTATGATTTTGAATAACATAGAGGTTGTAGTTCAGGGTAGTGATGAGATTTCTTTGCCAAAAATGCTCAAGGTGCAGCAGAAATACAGCAGGAAAAAGATAGAGAATATCCACTCCCACATTACTGAACGCATGAAACCTTACAGCGGTGCCATTGACTACAAAGGTAAGAGGATAGCTATCGCCGTTGGCAGTCGTGGGATAACTGATATTGTTGAAATAATCTTAGCGATTACTGAGGTCCTCAAAAGCTGGGGTGCTAAGCCGTTTATCGTGCCTTCAATGGGTAGTCACGGCGGAGCCAGCGCAGAAGGGCAGAAAGAGGTCTTGAGGAGTTACAACGTCACGGAGTTTAAGTTGCACGTGCCGATAATCTCTTCCATGGATGTCGTGCATCTCGGTGACACGAATAATGGCTGTCCCGTGTATTTTAGTAAAGATGCATATGAAGCTGATGGTACCATTGTCGTAAATAAAATTAAACCTCATACGGACTTCAAAGGCAAGCACGAGAGCGGTTTGGTGAAGATGATTGCCATAGGTCTGGGAAAGCACAAAGGGGCTGCTGCTGCTCATGAATACGGTTTTGAGGGGTTTTCTGACCTAATAGAAGAGATTGCCGGTATTTCTCTTGGAAAGACAAACATTATTTGTGGCGTCGCGATTATGCAGGACGCTTATGAAGACACTTCTGAGATAATATTCGCTTCAAAAAATAAAATTATAGAAGCGGATGCAAAAATCCTGCCTATTGCAAAAGAGAATATGGCAAGGTTGCTGATACCGAATATCGATCTCTTGGTAGTTCGGGAGATAGGGAAAAATATTAGTGGTGCAGGTATGGATCCTAATGTTACCGGTAGACCATCCTCCGGCTTGTTAAATGGATTTGAGAATACTCCAAACATAGATAAAATTTTGGTGTCGAGGATAGCGGGAAAGAGCTATGGAAATGCTGTGGGCATAGGGATGGCAGACTTAACCACGGTGGACTGCATGGAGAATATAAACCTCAGCAGCACATATACCAATGCTGTCTCCGCAAGGATGGACAATGCCGCAAAGATACCTATGATCCTTCCGAACGACCTTGAAGCCATGAAGATGGCGCTGTATCTCAGCCTCAATGTGAGAAAACCTAGTGAGGCAAAGATCGTCGCCATAAGGAATACTTCCTATCTGAGAAGCATATATATATCCGAAGCGTGTTATGATGAAGTGAAGTATAACCCTAACATCAGCGTGATGGAGGAAGCTGCCTCAATACCTTTTGTCGATGGACATTTGGCTTTCAACTTTGTGGACTAGCTTGTGTTTTGCGCAAAACTTCTCACTATTTAAGAGATGCAAATAAAACGTACGTGGATGCCAAGGCTTGTGGTTGTTTTGGTACCGAAGGGATTCTGCCCCTTCTGTGGATTAATATTTCCGGGGAATTAGTGTTTCGTAAAGGTTGACGTCCATGGGTTATGTTTCCCCATCGGTCAGTATCACGCTTTTTCGTAACAACACCCCACGACAACACCCCCGGGATGCGGCTTCGGATACTGGAGCGTATGCCACGTGATCTTGTGACCGATCAATGTCACGCTTTTTCGTAACAACACCCCACGACAACAACCTCGGGGTGCGGCTTCGGATACTGGAGCATACGCCACGTGATCTTGTGACCGATCGATGTCACGCTTTTTCGTAACAACACCCCACGACAACAACCTCGGGGTGCGGCTTCGGATACTGGAGCATACGCCACGTGATCTTGTGACCGATCGATGTCACGCTTTTTCGTAACAACACCCCACGACAACATCCCCGAGATGCGGCTTCAAATACTGGAGCATAATGTTGCCTTATGATTGTGATCTAGCTAGTGCCTCCAATGTCAGCGTTATTGTCGGTAGATCGCAGACATCTTTTGGACCGAAATACTGTATCCCACAACAGTAGTTGTAGTCTGTGTTGTATGCCCAGTGTTGTTTATTTCTCAGATATTCGCTATATGGACTGCCGTTTAAATCTACCAGGCTCTTCTTTATCACAATTTTGTCTTTTCCATGTCTCTCCTCAACGTTCATCATAGCAGTGAGCGGTGCGCCGCATGGTATCCAATTGTTCGGTGATTTATGCAAGCCGCGTAAAGATGCCATATATCCACTTGCTCCACACAAAAATAGGAGAAACGCTGTCAACCCCAGACTGTAGCAGTAATCGGCGTCAAAATTCGATGGTGAAAGGCTCCGCCCCTCATAGCCATAAAAACTCGGAATGGGATGAAACTTGCCGCTATATTCACCCCGGGAGCGCTTCTCTTCCAATCTATCGCTGACGAGATTTATTAACAGTTTTTCTGTCTCAATAAGAGATACCTGTATGTTTCCATGGGGATCCCTTTCTGATAATAGTTGATCTTGAAGCCAGACGGGGAGTATCTTAAATGTTGCAGCGGAGAGTTCAGACAGATTTTGCATAGTCCAATTGATCTTCTCTTCCATGGTGCTGAGGCTGTTAAACGTTTTATCCTCTTTGCCGAGAAGGGTGTTCAGATTTTCTATGAGGGACTTCATCTCAGGAACAAACTCCACCAAACCTTCCGGAATGAGAATTATACCGTAATCCTCGCCATTTTCCGCCCTTGCTGCAACGACCGATGAGATGTCATCTGCAATATCCTCTAAAGTTTTTCTCTGGCTTTCAATCTCTTCGGATATTAGGGTTATATTAGGATGGGTCTGCAATGCGCACTCTAGCGTAATATGCGATGCTTTTCTCCCCATCAGTTTGACAAAATGCCAATGTTTTTGAGCGCTGACCGTATCCCTTGCAGTGTTGGATATCAGATGAGAATAGAGCTTTGTAGCAGTATCAAAACCGAATGAAACTTCCACATATTCGTTTTTTAAATCACCGTCAATGGTCTTCGGAACACCTATAACAGAGATGTTTACTCCCTTTTTTTCAAAAAATTCCGCGAGCATCGCAGCGTTAGTATTTGAATCGTCGCCGCCAATGACCACCAATGCATTTAATCCCAGCTTTAAGCAGGTGTGCAGCGACTGCTCAAACTGCACCTCGGTCTCTATCTTTGTCCTGCCTGAACCTAACATGTCAAAACCACCGGTATTCCTGTGGTCATCGATGATATTCTCAGTTATCTCCAAGTACTTACAAGCCAAAAGACCTGAAGGACCACCAAGAAAACCGAATAGTCGAGAATTCTTATTCCCCTTGATCATCCCATCAAAAATCCCAGATACTACATTGTGACCACCCGGAGCTTGTCCTCCGGAAAAGATTACTCCTATGTGAAATTCATGATGCCCTACAGAATTGTTGCCCTTACCCAACCTCACAGTCGACGTGTAAAAGGTGTTTTCAAAAGCTTTTCTCACAATCTCTTCATCGCGCCCCAAAGGAGTTGTGGGCGTAAAATCTTCTAAAGCTATGTCTTCAAAATCTTCATCAAAGATTTTTGGATATTTAGGTTGATAATTAGTACGAAGTTTGTGAAAGTCCAATATGCGCATGTAAGTCTACCCCCAAAATCATTACAGATCGAACAGTATAACAATTCCTAAGGGGGATTTCAAGTGTCGACGTCCATTATTTCATAGCGTCAAGATGTCGATATAATAATAACAATTCCACATTTTTGTTTGATAAAATATCACGATGTTGTGTAAAATATATTGAAAATAATAAATTAAATATACATAACTGTTTTATTATTGTTCTCTATCGAAGCCATCCATCTTCATGGACTGTTGCAGTACTTTCATATCCGTATCTAGGTCTATCGAATCATTCTCCAGAAGTTTGCTCAAGAATGAGTTGAAAGCCTGCTCCAGGCTACTTAAAGCTTCTTTTATCCCATCTATATGTGGATCATTTTCTGTCAATGTTTCTCGGAAGTATCTCAGTTTGTGATACTTTTGCAAGATAGTCGTAAGGGTTGCAAGGTAGTAGTCAAAAAATCTCCTGACCTTTGCAATTTCTGCGCTGTTCTCCTTTAGGTAGTGTAATATTGACTGTGATTTGTCTATTAGGATATCTACACTGGTTGAAATATCGTTGTCTGGCATATCTTTTTTTAGTTTTTGCAGTTCTTCAATTGCCTTGCCGGTCTCGTATATGTATCTGTTTACATCTTTTTCTGCATCCCGCTTTTGCTTGTCCATTCGATATTTGCGGCTTATTAGATATTTGAAGGCGGGGATGAGTCTGCTCAAGGGTTTGTATGATGCGGTAATCAGCGCGCTGTAGAACTTTTTAAACCATTTTGCAAATAGCTGTCTGTGCGTCTCCACAAAGTACAAAACACCGATAACAAGCACTATGAGTAGGATAACCTGTATGTATCTCAATACCGTAAAGCTTATCAGAACGATCAAGATAACTAATAGTAAAAAAATAAGGGATAATATTGCCATGGTTTAAAATATGCGACCAATTTGAAACTTTATCAACAGAGATCCATAATAGTCCTTGTGAATGAAAAATACAATTCCAAATATTCACAATCGATCAGTTTTTATAGTAAAGGATGTTGTTTATCTCTATAATTTTCTTCATGATTAGGTCTGTTATTGATCACTGCATCTGTTTTGTGTACTTTCTTCTTTGTGTTGTGGTGGCGTTGGTGTATAGCTTCAATGTTTATCTGTTTGCCATACTAAGTTTTGCCTTGATCTGGATATTTTTTGGCAGAAGAATTTTGTTGTTTGCCGCTCTTTACGTCGTCTTTCTGTATTGCTATCACAACTATACGGTTGTTGTGAGTTCCACCGATTACAATTCCGGGTATTCCTACACGCCATCCTCTAGGATAGACTTTGGCAAAGGCATTGAGGCGAAGGCTGGCGACTTTTTCAGAATAGATGATGTTGGGCGCGACGATATTCTGTTTTTCAGATTGCCCGTCATTAGCAGGCTGCTGGAATTTAGAGAAGATTATGGCAACCGTTTGTTCTACAATTCTGGCGGAAGGATATCGACCATACAGGCCCACATCCTTGGGGACAAACGATACATAAACCCCTCCTTGAGAGATAAATATATCGTTAGTGGTTTGGCGCATATCCTTGCTCAATCCGGATTGCATGTTGGGATAATAGTGGGGATGTTGCTCTGTCTGCTCAATGCGTTGGGATTTGGCAGAAATCTTGTATTGCTGAGCTGTGCGCTAATTTTGTGCAGTATTTTGTCAGGCTTCACTATAAGTGTAGTTCGGGCTGTTATATTCGCTTTGTCATATTTTTGGCTGGTTAGTTTCGGCATTCGGATACGGGGGGACAGATTTGTACTGTTTGTTGGTGGTGTACTCCTTTTACTTTTTCCTGAGTCTGTTACAAATATCTCCTTTTGGCTATCCTTTAGCGCCGTTTATGGTATAGTCGCTTTTTTTAAAAATAGATCTAATATACGATTCATGAGCGGGTTTAAAGCTGGCTTGGGCGCCACTGTATTTACCACACCGATCACTCTGTATATATTCGGCAGCACAAATTATCTCAGTATTGTGAGTACTGTTTTTGTCGTGCCTATCCTTTTTTTACAAATATCATTGGGGTATGTGTCGTTATTGATGCCGGATATTATTATGCCTGCCCTGATATATACAGAAATTATCGGAAATAAATTTCTCGATATTGTTTATTATTTAAGTTACTCCTCTTTTATTTATAAAAAGATAAATATTTTAACATTTACATTCGTCATGCTATTTCTTATCAGCGTCGTTCTGATAGGGCATCGATATGTTTATTTGAGTGCACTTGTATTGCCTCTATTCTTTATTTTGCCTGCCAAAAGCCTAAACGGAGCCTTTTTTGCGGAAATGAGAACTGCCCGGGGTTATGTTGTGATAGATCAGGATCTAAAAGAGATATTTTTCAGAGGCTCTTACAACAGCTTTAAATATCAATTTGTCCCTGCTATTTCTTCTTATGGCGTGAAGAATTTTGACAAGGGGAGCATTACCGTGTTCGGCGGAGAAAATTACTATTTTAAGATAAATGATGAGCCGAGCGGCGGAACCGTATGCGTAAACGATTTAAGCGCAGAGTGCCCCGTGATATACATGACAAGGTCAAATACGATCTCTTCAAAAAATGTGATTGATGAAAAAACCTACGTGGTCTACGCAAATAAATACAAAAGCGACAATATCCTTGAAGTGAAAGGCAGCGGAGGCGTGGAAGTAAAGCTTCCGCTAAGACCCGCCAACCCCGATAAATGAGGAAACGTACAATATTGACACTGAGCACAACACAAACACTACTCCCCTTTAATGTTGCATCCGTACCTTAACTCTGAGCACAACACAAGCACAGCGGGGCACCCTTACGGAAAAGCGTAACAACGAGGTCGGAACTTTATCCCCCTATCTGTCTTCTCAGTGTTTTTTCATTCTCAATCTTTATGTCGATTCTGTATATCGCTTCTGTAATTTTACTGTCCGGTTTTTCTACGTAATTGTTTGCTTTTGTGTAGTATCCCCGGGCATTTTCCAGCTCTTCATTTACCTCAGAGCATATGCCTAAGTTGTAGTTCAGTGACGCTGAAGTGGGATACGATCTATACATTTCATTCCATATTCCGCACGCTTTATCTACGCCACCCTTTTCTGCGAATGATATGGCGTTGTCGAATCTCTTTTTATCGTCTTTGGAAAAATCATTTTTATCCTTTGAGAGCTCCAAAGAATACGTCACATAGTATGGTGACACGTCCTGAATCAACTGTTGCAAAACGCTATCAATTGCTGCTGACAACATAACTCCTGTCGCAACTGTACTAGGCGGTTTTGTGCCGCATCTTCTTTTGTCTGATTTATTGGAAGTGTACTGTTGCGTGAATATAACTCTGCTGGTCTTTACATTTGTAAGCCTTGGGGTAAATGTGAGAGAGAGGTTCTTGACATTGCAATATTCTATGTAACTCCGATATGAGATACAGTTATAGTTGCTGTCATACGAGCTGCATTCTTGCCTGGTACGCTGGGATTCATCGACCCATACGCTGTAGGTTGCGGTACCGGTGTACACACCTTCCGCGATATTCATCTTGCCCAAATAGTCGTAGTCATCCTCTTCCATAACGAGCTTAAGCTGCTGCTCACTAAGTATTGTCTCTATATTGTTTCTATCGATGACGGTGAAGTACGGTGTATTTCCTACTCTTGAGTTTCCGAGGGCGTTTTCAAAAGCGGGAAGCAGCTCTTGACCTGCATTTCCACCGATGTTGAGTATTGCAACTTCTCTCAATGCGCTTGCTTCATCATTTTTTGCAGGATTAAGGTAGGTATGGGTCACCTTTGGGTTACTACAAGCGCCCAACAACGCAAACAATGAAAGTATCACCAACAATCTAAACATAATTTAATCCCCCGAATAATTGGCTATCTAGTAGAGCTGACACCGCCGACCCTCAAGCCTAATATTTTTTAGAAACTTTTTCAATGTCAAAATATAGAGAATGATACAATGATAGCCGGTCATTCCATCTTCTTCTTTATTACGATGTATGCAAAAGTGATATTTATTACAGCTAAAACTAACATGGGCCATATTATGCTGAATGTGGTGAGCGTCGGCATCCCTTTCATGTATATCCCCTTGACTGCTATCATGAAGTATTTTGTTGGGTTGATGGCTGTGATGATCTGTAGAACTTGGGGCATATTTTCGATGGGTGTGGCGTAGCCTGATAGTATTATTGACGGAACGGCAAAGAATAGAACTCCAACCACAGCTTGTTGTTGGTTCTTTGATATAGCAGAGATCAACAATCCCACACCCACTATTGAGAAGATAAATGCAGTAATTGACAACAGCAGCAACAGAAAATTGCCGCTAAACGGTATCCTGAAAACGAATAGGGCAAATGAGAATATAATTAGGGCTTCAAACATTCCTATCACGGCCGACGGCAGTATCTTCCCCATGAGTATCTCAAAAGGGGTGAGGGGGGATACGTATAGTTGCTCCAAAGTGCCCTGTTCTCTCTCTCTGGCCAGAGACAGAGAAGATACCAGCATGGTTATTATCAGAGATATGTTTCCGATGAGACACGGAACGTTGTACCACACATAGAGCAGATTATTATTGTACTTGTGTCTTGTGATCACTTGAACAGGGGCTTGCAATGTCACAAGCTCCGTTTCAAGCTCAGACACTATGTTTGAGATATATGAAGATATTATAAGCGCCTTATTCGTCGTTCTTCCGTCTAGGATTATTTGCAGGCTGGTTTCTCTGTTTGTCGCGATATTTTTTGAAAAATTTTGTGGAATTATTATTGCCGCATCTGCAACCTTCTTGTCAATCGCGCTGACTATTTCTGCCTCATTTTGCATATGCATTATCTTGTTAAATGTGTCTGACGCGTTTATCTTTGATACAAGCAGTCTTCCGTTTGAACCATAGTCATGATTTAATACCGCAATATCTATGTTCTTTACCTCTAAAGTAGCCGCAAACGAGAATATTAGAAGCTGTACAATCGGGGGGAATATTAATACAGTTCTCGATTTTTTGTCCGAAATTATTGCTAAAATCTCTTTTTTGATGAGTGTTGTTATTCTTAGAAATCTCATGCTATCCTTTTTTCGGTTTTTTTAACTGCAAGGGTGAGTAGGACTATGCTAAATATTGATAATATTAAGATATTTTTTGCATAAATGTACAAAATATCGCCCGCCAAAAATGCCGTTTGTAAGCTTTCAACATAATATTTTGCGGGGATAAGGTATGTTATTCCCTGAATAAAGGGGGGCATTGATTTGATCTCAAATATCATGCCCGATAGGAGCATTGTGGGCAGAAATGATGAAATAATACTCATCTGGCTCGCAATAAACTGGCTCTTTGTGACTGCGGAGATAAACACTCCTTGGGCCAGCATGGTGATGAGGTATGCCGAAGAGACTAACATCAAAGCGGTAATAGAGCCCCTCAAAGGTACGCCGAATAGGCTCACCGCCAAAGTTGCGCAGAGTATAATGGTGCAGGTGCCCAGAAAAAAGTAGGGTATTAGCTTGCTCAACAACAATTCCGGCATAAGAGTAGGGGTTGACATGATGTTTTCCATGGTTCCTTTTTCCCATTCTTTTGCAACCACTAAAGAGGTGAGCATACAGCCTATGAGCGCCATCACGAGAGCTATCGATCCGGGAATGAGATAATAGTTGCTCTTTACTTCTGAGTTATAAAATATTCTGGGTTCAAGGCTGATTAAACTGCTCATCTCAATTCCGTCCTCTGCCAGGCTGTTTCTTGACCATGACATGACTATCCCTTGAACATTGCCTGCGACGAAATTGGCGGTGTTGGTTTCGCTGCCGTCTGTGTGCAGCGTAATCTTTGCGGTGTGACCTGGCAGGAGGTGGAAGTTTTCTTCCAATTCCACAATGCCCCGTATCTTGCTTGAAGCCATCATATGTTCGAGTTTTGCCAAATCATCGGATATGACAACATCGGTATAGCTCGAAGCATCCATGGCGGACATTAAGCCATGGGCATGAGGTGTGTTCTCTTTTGCTAAGAAACCTATTTTGACGTTTACGCTGTCGAGATTTAAGCCGTAACCCATCAGGATCAGCAGCATTATCGGAAAAACAAAAGCCACCAGCATATTGCTCTTATCCCTCATCAGTACCTTAAATTCCTTCTTTGATAGACCGATTATTCGTCTGAGGTTCATAACATTTTCCTTTCATCGCTTCTCTTGAGCAGTCTTGCAAATGCTTCATCCATGCTTATCTCTTCACCCTTTTCCCGAACAGCCTCCTTCAGTCTGTCGGGTTTGTCGGATACTATGGATTTTCCGTTGTGTATCAATACTACTCTGTCGCAATATTCTGCTTCTTCCATAAAATGGGTCGATACTATGATCGTCACGTTCTTTGATGCAAGCTCGTTGATATGTGTCCAAAATTCCCGACGGGTAGCTATATCCACCCCGGATGTTGGTTCATCCAAAAACAGTATGGCAGGCTCATGCATAACTGCACAGGCAAGAGCCAGTCTCTGTTTGTAGCCCAAGGGTAGTTTGCCCGTGTTGCTGCTCATATATTTTGTCAGGTCAAACATAGAGGACATAAGCTCAACCTTCTCAGTACGGCGCTTTCTGTTTAAACCGTAAATGCCGCAGAAGAAATTGAGGTTTTGGGATACCGTCAAATCGTCATATAGGGAAAATTTCTGTGACATATAGCCGATACGATTTTTTGCTTTGTTTACGTTGTTTTGCATGTCGATGTTATCTATGAACACAGAACCATACGTGGGGCGCAATAGACCGCACAACATCTTAAATGTAGTCGATTTGCCCGCGCCATTTGGCCCCAAAAAACCAAAAACTTCTCCCTGTCTTATATCGAGGCTTATGTCGTCCACCGCTGTAAAGTCTCCAAATTTTTTTGTCAAAGATGACGCTAAAACCATGCTGGAGGTTTTTACGGCTATCTTTTTGATAGACTTGAGGGGAGATACCCTCAATATTTTACTCGAAGATTTCATTATGAAGGCGTCTGCAAATTCCGGTGCAGCTTCTACAAAGTTTAATCCACTAGCTACATGATTTATGGAGCGGGTGTCCTTTTTAGATAATCCCACCCGTATACTGTTGCCCCTTATGACGCAATCTGTGACACCTTCACATCCCAGAAGCTCCTTGAGATAAAGCCTTTTTTTACTCTCATCGTTCACAAAAGATGTGTACACAAAGCCTTTAGCACTTCTGATAAACTCGGACGGCTCACCTTCATACATCACTTTGCCGCCATCTAACACAATAACCTTATGACACTTCTCAGCATCTTCCGTGTAAGAAGTGGACCAAAGAACAGTGCTACCTGAATCTAAACACTTCTGTATCAGCAGATCGATTTCCTTGCGGGATACAGGATCTACCCCTATGCCCGGCTCATCCAGGACTATCAGTTGCGGTTCCCCAATCAGGGTGCATATTATGCTCAATTTTTGCTTCATGCCTCCCGAAAGATTTGATGCCAATCTGTCTGCAAACTTCGATAAACCCGATACGTCCAGCAGTTCTTCAAACATCTCGCTCTGCTTGCGTTTTGGCACTCCCTTTATTTCACTATAAAGCTTCAGGTTTTCCACAATGGACAGCTCTTCATAGAGCCCAAATTTCTGGGGCATGTATCCGGTTATTCGGTGTATCTTGTGGGGTTCTTTCAAAGTGTTGTGACCAAAGACAGAGATATTGCCACTATCCTGTTTCATCAGCCCGCAAATGAGTCGCAATAGCGTAGTTTTGCCTGCACCATCAGGACCTGCCAGACATGTGATTTGTCCGCTTTCAATAGACGCAGTGACATCGTCCAGAGCAGCTTGAAATCCCTTTGAAAAGGTTTTTGTGACGTTTTTAATATGTATCACAACCTTATTCACCTAAGGCTTCGGTATAACTACGGTTACGGGCATCCCCTGTTTCAGTACGTCTGACACGCCATCAGGGTTTGTGACGGCTACCTTTATGCGGTAGACGAGATTTGAGCGTATATCTTCCGTCTGCACATGTTTTGGCGTGAACTCCGCAGTCGGTGATATGTAGCTTATTATCCCCTCGTGGGGCTCATGCTTGTAGGTGTCGTTGTATATAAACGCTTCATCACCGATTCTAACACGTCCTAAATCGAGCTCACTCAAATAACCCCGAACATATAAAGTTTCATCCAAAGACATGATGTAGATCGTGTTGCCCGCTGTTACAATCTCTCCCTCTTCTGCAGCTCTTACCGTAATCACTCCGCTACTTACCGCAAACAGTTTTGTGTCTTCAAAATTTTTTAAAGCTAACTTGAGATTGTTCTTCGCAGCGTCTAGCTCCGCTTCCCCAAGCCTGATATCTTCGGATCTTGGACCTTTATTTAATCTATTGAGGGATGCTTCCGCCACCTTCAGTCTGGATAGCGCTACCTCTCTCTCGGATAAAGATATATCATAATCATTTTCAGATATGGATTGAGATGAGTATAGCTGCTTCATCCTTTTGAAATGTTTGTCTTTGTAATCAAAGTTAGCTTTTGCTTCCTCAAATCTGGCTTTTCCCTCTTCGATATCTTCTATCCTCGTGCCGTTCTTGAGTTTTTCGAGCTTAGACTCTGCAGCTTTTAGGGAAGCTTCGTTTAAAGCTACTATCGCTGTCTGGCTTCTGTTGTCAATCTCACCCAAAAGATCACCCGCCTTGACAATATCTCCTTCATTAAAATAAAGCCTGTGGATGCGCCCAACATCTACCAAAAAACCTATGTTGACCTCATTTATCTCCACATTGCCGTAAATCTTTATGTCATTTCCCAGCTTCTTGTCTCGATAAGACTTTCCGAAAAAATATGCAACACTCGCAATTGACGCTATAACCAGCAGCATTACCATGAATTTGATCTTCATAAACTCCCCCGTATACAAAGTATACACAATAAATGCGGCACATGTCTGTATATAAATTATCGGATAATGGTTGAGTTCGTATAACGACACTTGTACAATGTTTTGAAATTTATCAATAATATTTTGGCGGTTTTCTTTTGTGAATAGTTTAAGCCTTCGTGGTGTGGTTTTGGGTTCTATAGGTTCTGTAATTGTGAGTAGCAGTTCCATGTATATTGCGTTGCGTCTTGGTGCTCTTCCTTGGCCCACGATTTTTGTAGCCCTTTTGTCTATGGGTGGTTTGCGTCTTCTTGGGGGAAGGTGTTTGAAGGAGGTGAATACCACGCATACTATAATGAGTGCTGGTGCTATGGTTTCTGGGGGGATGGCTTTCACCGTTCCAGCCCTTGTGATGATAAATCATGATGCTGTTGTGACGTTTCCGTTTCTTGTGGGGATAGCTCTTATCGGCTCTATGATAGGCATATTTAGCACGTTTGTATTCAGTGATTTTGCCCTTAGGAATGACGAGCTGGAATATCCCATTGGACGTGCGGCTTACGAGACCTTGACGGTTCAAGATAGGGGAGCAGGGGGGATTGTTCAACTGATATGCGGAGTCGGCTTCAGCGCTTTTATTGCGTTATTGAGGGACTCTTTTGCCAAAATCCCTCCCTCTTTGGGTTTTACTCACGGTGTATTCTCTTTTAGCGTGTGGATATCTCCTTTGGCCATGGGTATGGGGTACATTATCGGCTTTTTGCACACTTTTGTATGGATTTTGGGGGGTATCGTAGGCACGTACATAATCATGGGCTTTTGTGTTGAGTACGGTATCTTTACCTCTGCGGATTTGGCTTCAGAGTTTAAGAATAGCCTTGGGATAGGTCTTATGTTGGGAAGTGGGGTCGGACTCATTGTGAGGACACTGCCCAACCTTAAAAGATGGCTATCCTCCTACACAACTTTGAGGCGGGGTAGGGGTTATATTATTGCTCTTGTCCTATTTGTCGTGACGTTTGCTCATTTAGTTTTTGGATTTAGTGTGCAGGCGATTCTGCTTCTCGTTATTATAGCTTGGTTTGCAAGCGGCATATCCGCCATCCTCACCGGTCAATCCGGGGTCAATCCCATGGAGGTTTTTGGGATAATTGCCCTCCTTACATTGAAGTTTGTTTTTGATTTGCCCTATTTTCAACTTTTTGCAGGTGCTGCAATAGTGGCTTCTGCCAGTGGTCTTACGGGGGATATTATGAACGATCTAAAGGCGGGACATCTGCTGGGAAACAACAGATGGTCACAGATATACGGCGAAGCTATAGGAGCGTTCATCGGTGCATTTGTGGGAAGTTTTGTATTTCTCGTTATGTATAAGGTTTATGGAGAGTTTGGCCCCAATACATTTTTGCATGCCCCTCAGAGCTATCTTGTATCCATTATGGCGGAAGGCATCCCGCATTTAACGAGCTTTTGGACCGGTATCATCCTGGGGGCTGTACTGATACTGTTCAGAATACCGGTGCTTACCTTGGGAATAGGGGTGTATCTGCCCATAAGCATAAGTGCTGCTATCTTTTTTGGTGGTATGATAAGGCTTTTAACGGACAAGTTTGGCGGGAAATGTTCTGCCCAAGGGGTAGTTATTGCTTCCGGGTTTATCGGTGGGGAAGGGATAGTAGGAGTTATCACCGCAATATATATGGTGGCATCACTTACATAAGTGACACCACCTTTATATTTTTTTCTTAAGACAACAGCTGATACACAATTGTTGAAACGAAAAGGGCAATAGCTGTGTAGCCTATCACAGTAAACACTGCCCAGAATAGGGAACGCGTCTCTCTGAATATCATGGTTACTGCGACAAAACATGGTGAATACAGCATTGTGAATATCAGTATGGACAGTGCTGTGGCTTTGCTCCAGCCGGGGTCTTGTTGCAATCTTGTCCTCAGCGTTCTCGTCTCGCTCTCGCTTTCAACGTCATCGATCTCACCCATGGAATATGTGGTACCTAAGGTGGATATGATCACCTCTTTTGCAGCTATTCCTGCGATCAGGGCGATGTTTGTACGCCAGTCAAATCCTGCATATTGCGTGACAGGTTCCACAAATGTGCCCACTCTGCCGGCTGCGGAACGCTTCATCTTTTCTGCAAGAATTTGAGCTTCCAGGTTGGACAACTCTTGCTGTAGTGCACCGGCATTCTCTGGTAGGTTTTCATCTTCTGACAAAACCCCATTCACTATCTCGGGAGTGTATTTGCCCAATATTTCAACTCTTTCCAAGTCAAACCGGATGGTCTCATCCTCGCTCAAAGATGGAAATGACAGGAGTACCCACAATACAATCGAGACGAATAGTATCACTGTCCCGGCTTTTTTGATGTACATCCAACATCTTTCCCAAGAGTTTACAGCTATGCTCTTGATGGTAGGCAAGCGATATAGGGGGAGTTCCGAAATATAGTGCACATCTTTGTCACTCTTGACGAATGCGCCGAGCATAAATGCCACCATCAGGGCGATGCTCCAGCTCAATATGGTGATTAACATCATGTAAAACCCTTTGTGACTGCTGAAAAATGCATTGATTAGCAGAGCATAGACGGGCAACTTTGCCCCACAAGGCATGAAGGGGGCTGTCAGTATTGTGAGAAGACGTTCTTTCTCTCCCTTGATGGATCTTGCAGCCATTATACCGGGAACGGCACAACCGCCCGCAATACCTCCAGACACTATGAAGGACACCGCAGAATTTCCCTGAAGCTTGAATGTGCTGAAAATTTTATCGGTCATATACGATATCCTGGACATATATCCGCTGTCTTCTAAAACGGTGATGGCTGCAAACATAAAGAGTATTAGCGGCACAAAACCGATCACCGCCCCAACACCGTCGATGATGCCGGATACTATGAGGGACTGCAAAAGCCCTTCTCCAAGGACATTTGACACAGCATCACCCAAAAACTCTATGCCATACTCAAGGGCTAAAACAGGGAACTCGCTGGCCCAAAATGTGAATTGATATACCCCCCACAAAACTAAAAGCATAAATACGGGGCCAAAAATCTTGTTGGTAAGAAAGAGATCTATCTTGTCAGTGATAAATTTCTTCGCCTGGCTATCTTCTTTCTGCACACACTTTGCAAGGACGTCCGAAATATATTTGTATCTGTGCTCTGCTATGACTTCGGAGGCGCTGTTGCAACCGGCGCAACCCTTCAGTCTTGAGTTGAGCTTTCCCGTGATCTTTATGAGCTTTTTGTGAAGTTCCGGGTCTGCACTCCCTTCGTTCATGATGGATTCATCTTGTTCTAGGTATTTCAGAGCGATCCAAGGGGCAGAATATTTTTCCAATAGGCTGCTCTCGGTCTCTATTAGGTCGGTCATCTTGAGCTTTGCCGTATCCACATCGGCACCATACGATATGGATAATGCGGAAGATGGGGCTTCTCCTTGCAACTTTTCGTCTATTGCATCCTTTAGCGCATCTAAGCCATCATTATCTCTGGCAACGGTTGTAACTACCGACGCCCCAAGATATTTGCCGAGAAGATCCGTGTCTATCTTTAGTCCAAGACTTTCAGCCACATCCGCCATATTGAGAGCGATAAGGAGATTGACCCCCATTTCACGCATCTGAACTGCCAGGTACAGATTGCGGCTTAGGTTGGAAGCATCCATCACATCGATTACCGCTTCCGGTTTTTCTTCAACTATGTAGTTGCGCGCAATGACCTCGTCCATGGATTGGGGACTCAATGTATAGGTGCCGGGCAGATCCACTACGGTAACCTTTTTGTCACGCAGTCTCACGTTTCCGACCTTCTTTTCAACAGTTACGCCGGGGTAGTTCGCCACCTTGTATCTAGAGCCGGTCAACATGTTGAACACGGTGGTCTTGCCGACATTTGGATTGCCCGCTATCGCAATCGTTTTCTCATTCATAAAATACACTCCAAGTTCATGAGCTGTAAAGTAGCACATGTGTAGTAATATTGTAGTGACGTGATTATTACCGGGAAGTGTTTAAAAAAGACTCTAGCACGGCCGCTCTTTCCGAAGAAAGCGCCCTGCAGCAAACTTAAGCAGCTCAAAATAAGGGCAACACACAGCTACCCCCGCTTGACAACATCGCCCCGCAAAAACCGAATGCTCCCGAGGACAACACCGCGACCGCTTAAAGTGTAAAGTGTCGAAAAGTTACAATCCAAAGTGATATTATAAGTGGGTAAAATCCACAGTATGCCCGAAGAGACACCTTCAGCTCTGGTCAACTTCCACTAAAATGCAGTCGGCTTCTTTGTTGCGAAGGGTTAAGACATTGCCATCTATCTTCACAGCAACCGGATCCTGTAGTGGAGCTCGCCCTCTAACCTGTATCTCTTTACCGGGGATGAACCCCATCTCTTTTATGTTCAAGCTAGCGCCATTTTCGCTGCTCAATATCTCCTTTATTATTCCTTTCTGATCTATCTTCATCTTTCTCAATGCAAGTAACATAAAACTTCTCCAAATATTTACACGTCTAGTAGGGCAGTGTACGCCTTAAATCAAATTTGTCAAGATTTTCTAACCTTATAAAACCCTACTCAGACCTTTTTGTCTTGCCTTGCTTTGGCGCTATTGGTACCATATTGTTATCATTTATCGAGGATAAGGAGGTTTGATAATATGGTTAGAATAGTGATGTTGTTGGCAGTTTTTGTCATGCTTGGTTGCGCTAACAAGGAGCTGACTCCGTTGGGAGAACTAGTTACGGTTTTGGATGAAAAACCTGAAGGTTGTGTTGAGTTGGGGCCCATTAATGAGGACAGAGCATATCCAGCAAGGTCTGAGGAGGAAGCCCGTGATTTGCTGAGAAATGATGCGGGGAAAATGGGCGCGGATACCGTCGTTGTAAATGGTGTCGAGATCTGGGAGGAAAAAATATATACTACCCTGGTTAAAGAAGTGGGCGGAGATCCATTGATAAAGTACGCTTTTAGCGGCTATTATTATGATTGCGGAAAGCTGTAATATTATGTGATTAGTGTCATGTGATGAGACCGATTGCGCTATAGCAAGTATGCTTGGGACACGTTGTTCATAGTGGCTTTGTGCAAAGAACCCTGAAATAGACAGCACATGCTGCCTATTTCAAGATTTGTCATTAAGTGTTAGCGTATTCTTTTAACGCTGTATCTTGTCCCATCTGCCGTGTCTTTTAACTCTATCCCAAGGTTGCCGAGCTTGTCCCTTATGGCATCCGACTTTGCAAAGTCTTTGCTGTGCCTTGCTTCATCCCGTTCGGAGATCAGTTTTGTCAATTCCTCTTTTTCCATGGTGAGATTTGAATCGTAATACTCCGCAGGCGACAGGTTGACGACGCCAAAAACATCCTTAATTACACCTATCACCTCACCGGATGCGGAACGCAACGCAGTGAGGGTGCTTTCATCAGGTTTTTCGCTGAGTATAGTGTTCCCCTTTCTGATAAACTCAAACAACGCCCCAAGGGACATAGGAGTGTTAAAGTCATCATCCATGGAGCTCTTGAACCGTCCCTTAAAGGTGTCCAGCATCTCTTTGACTGTATCTGTTTGATCTTTTCCTTTTGTGCCGCTTGCAAGACCTAGTTCGTAAAGGTAGTTATATATCCTTTCCAGTGCGGTTTCAGCTTCCATAATCCTGTCAAAAGAGAACTCAAGTGGTTGTCTGTAGTGTGTGGTTGTGAAGTAATAACGGATAACTTCCGGATGAAATTGAGACAAAATATCCCTCAGGGTGAAGAAATTGCCCAAAGATTTTGACATCTTGGTGGAGTCGGTCACCAAAAAGCCGTTGTGTATCCAGTAGTTTGCAAATGCTTTTTCGTGCAGGGCTTCAGATTGTGCTATCTCATTCTCATGATGGGGAAACACAAGATCAACGCCTCCACCATGAATGTCAAAGGTTTCTCCCAGAAGCTTTACACTCATGGCGCTACACTCAATGTGCCACCCGGGTCGACCATTGCCCCAGGGGCTTTCCCAAGAGGGCTCGCCATCTTTTGATGCTTTCCACAGAACAAAATCCATAGGGTTGCGTTTGTTGTCATTGATCTCAACCCTTGCTCCTGCAACCATGTCGTCCACATTCCTCTTAGAGAGCTTGCCATAATCTGCAAAGCTCGTTACGTCATAATACACATCATTATTTGAAACGTAAGCGTGACCCTTCTTTATCAGCTTTGCTACAAACTCGATCATCTCTTCTATGTATTCCGTTGCTTTTGGGATTTCATTGGGAGACATGACGTTTAGCATCTCCATATCCGCGTCATGCTCGTCAATAAATCTGTCCGTGAGTTCTGTACAAGATACGTTGAGCTCCTTTGCCCGATCAATTATTTTATCATCTATGTCTGTGAAGTTTTTCACAAAGAGCACATCATACCCTGAGTGTATCAAATATCTCCTTATAACATCAAAAGCAACACTGCTCCGTCCATGCCCCGCATGACAATAATCGTACGCCGTAATGCCGCAGACATACATCTTGACCGCGTTTTGCTCAATGGGTGTAAATGTTTCCTTCTTACCGCTCAGACTGTTATAAACTTGAAGCATGATAGCCCTCCTGCTTGGTGGTAATATATGAAAAATGTATTAACTTGATAACTTGTGCAGTCTAACGGGAGACTGACCTTTTGAAAGTGTGCAAAAAATAAAGCAGCTTGTAAAAGCTGCTTTATAATTATTCTTTCGAGCCTACATGGCACTTATTGCAGTTTTTACCGATACTCACTTTCTTATCAGAATGACAAGACCAACAGAACGAATCGTGAGCAACATTCTTTGTCCCTTTGATCACAGATGTATCTAGTTCTGTGCCCGTAGTCAGATCCTTTAACTTGGTTAAATCATCCATACTTGTGTGGCATGTTTCACAGTCCCCCTCCAGGTGATCCTGATGCGCCCAGTGGGAAAATATGGTACTCTTTTGCTTCCCTTCGACATTCCATGTCTTCTTCAAGTCGATGAACTCATCACCCTCGTTATCCACAGCAAAAGCCATAACGGTAAACACAGACAGTGCAAACGCTAAAAATATTAATTTCCTCATAATTATAATCTCCTAGAAAAACGCTACAAACCAATCGTTACATAACTCCATCAAAGGATAAAGGATTTTTACACAATTTGCAAGATATTTCATTGCTTCCGTTTATAAGCTGATTTCATACTGATATTTTTCATGATCTATTTTATTGTGAGTTTCACGCATTTCTACCGCTATATTGTGTGCTGGCCCATCGATAGTTTGCTTGAAAAGCTCAGTTCTTTCAAGATCTGATAAGGCTATTTACATTTATAAGATTGTTTGTTACGCTAAACAACGGCTTAAAATATTGGATGATTTGTGCGATGCTCAGCAAGAATAGGGCGTTGCTTCCTGCAAGCGGTGGTGTCTTTGTGAGAGATATAGCGTCAGATAATGTAATATATGCATTTTCACCCGAGAATGAACCCGTGGAGACTGTGGAACTTGGGGAGATATTCAGTGTCTCCACTGTGGAGCGCTATTCCGATCAGATCGCTTCTGAGGAAGATCTGAGTGACAGTGTAGATGCAACTATTCTGAATGCCGCAACGGGCCCTATCATGGTGAACTCTGTCAATGCTGGGGATTCCATTAAAATCTCCATCTTAGATATAGAACTTGAAGAGCGGGGTATTATGGTCTGCTCTCCAAACCTTGGGCTTTTGGGAGACAGAATATCGGAGGTCAGCACAAAGATATTGCCCGTTAGGGACGATGTGATAACTTTTAACGATGCGATAAAGTTGCCCGTTTCATCCATGGTGGGGATCATTGGTGTTTCAACTTCCCAAGGTGTTGTAAAATGCGATATACCGGGTGATCACGGTGGAAATATGGGTGCCAGGGATATTAGGGCGGGCAATCACGTGCATTTGCTTGTGGACGGAGCAAATATTGCCGTCGGAGATCTACAGGCTGCCATGGGCGACGGGGAGCTCTGCGGTACTGGTGTGGGAATAGGCGGAAGGGTAGTTTTGCAGGTAGAGTTGTCAAAACAGAAGATAAAGATGCCCATCGTGGAAACTCCGACACACTACAAGATTATTACCAGTGAAAAAGATTTGCCCACAGCTTGCAAAAAGGGACTGAGTTATGCTGTGGAGCTGATACAGTCTTCCCATAAGTTGGGATTTGAAGACGCTTATCGGTATGTGGGCATTGTTTGCGATCTTGAAGTTAGTCAGATAGTCAATCCGTTCATTACTCTGAGGGTGGCTATACCAAAGTGGAGTGTTGCGTCCTTTCACCTTTAGTTGTGTCTGATTTTTTCTTGAAACTGTGGTCTTTTACGGATGTGGCATCTGTCTGGACGTCTATAAGTGTTTTGCAAAAGGCAGATTTCACCACACCACTAGCGGAGAAGCTTGATTGCTCCTGTTGAGATGTCTACTATCGTGGAGGGTTGAGTGTTTGTTCTTCTTTTGTCAAACAGGAAGAGCTCTATATCAAATATTTTGAATATTGTGAAGAAATCATCTACATAATCACAAGATGAAATATTTGCGCTTGTTGCACTTATGGGGGATATTTTTAGGGCGTCTTTTAACCATCCGTTCTTTACCATTCGCAAGGCAATTGTATTGTTGTAGGTAAATAGCGGGTCAACTCCGCCATTTGCCCTAAACACCACGGTAGTAGGGTGCTGCCATGCATATTCCACAAATGACTTCATCTCTTCAGACAATGTTTGATCTACAAGGCTGTGCAGCTGCTCATATGAACCTATTAGCAACGGAAAAGGGATATCAGGACTCCGTTTCTTAATTCTGTATATCTCCCGATTTGCTTCAATAGATGATATCGGAGCACAAAGACCATATATGGTGTCCGTGGGCATTATGAAGGGCTTTCCCTCCTTTGCAGATATATCCACGCAATGATCAAAGCTGTCCATAGACGCCTGCAAGATCTTCTTCATATTTTACGCAACCCCTTTAAAAGAGAGTGGAAGATTACTTCAGTGCACTTTGCAGATCATCGTTATCCGCGATAACCTTAGCTTCCATGTCAATACGGTACTGGTGCAGCTTCTCTTTCATAGAATCATCAGACAGTGCCAATATTTGACACGCAAACAGGGCAGCATTTTTAGAACCTGCTGTACCTATCGCCATGCACGCGACCGGTATGCCGCCGGGCATTTGCACCATTGAATATAGAGCATCGACACCATTTAGCGCTGTAGCTGCAACGGGTACGGCTATGACCGGGACATTTGTCTCTGACGCGACAACGCCAGCTAAATGAGCAGCCGCTCCGGCATAAGCTATGATCGCTTTTACTCCCCTCTGGTCAGCTTCTCTGGACCACTTTGAAGTGCGTGCAGGCGTCCTATGGGCACTTGCCACAATAACTTCATGCTCTACACCAAAACTGCTGAGTATATCCAAAGCAGGTTTCACAATATCATAATCAGACTTGCTGCCCATAATTATTCCAACTGATGGCATCTATTCTCCTCCTAAAGCTTTTTGACCTATGTCATCTCTTCTGTATGCCCCTTCGAAGCTGATGTTTTTGCAAGCTTCGTAGGCTTTTTCTATCGCTTTCTTTAAGTCTTTGTCAAATGAAGTGATACCCAAAACCCTTCCTCCATCGGTTACCAGCTTCCCATCATCTAGCTTGGTGCCTGCGTGGAACACCTTTAGGTCTTTGTCCCCATAGTCTGCGCCAAGAATTTCGTAACCATTTTTGTAACTTCCGGGGTATCCGCCGGATGCGAGGACGACGCATACGCTGCTCCCATCTCTCCATGATATGTCAATATCGTGCAAGTTGCCGCTGGAACAAGCCTCCATTATGGACAAGAGGTCTGTTTCAATGCACATGAGCAGAGGTTGAGCTTCAGGATCTCCAAATCTGCAGTTAAACTCCAGAACATCTATATCGTCATTTTTTGATATCATGAGTCCTGCGTATATTATCCCCTTGTATGTTATGCCTCTTCTCTTTAGTTCTTTGATCAACGGTTTTGCAACAGTATTGAGAGCCTTTTCCTGTAGTCTTTCAGGTAGTATGGGGGCAGGGGTATAAGCTCCCATGCCGCCGGTATTTGCTCCGACATCTCCGTTGCCTATCGCTTTGTGATCCTGGGATGCCAGCATCGGAACTATGGTTTCTCCATCGGTAAAGCACAAAAACGATGCCTCCTCTCCAACCAAATACTCTTCAATAACAACCTTATTGCCAGCATCGCAAAAAGCCTGTCAACAATACTTTTCGCTGAAATGCAAAGGACATGTCAAGAGACGACGGCAACGCCCTTGCCGGCTGCAAGACCGTCTGCCTTGATCACGAGCGAGCGCCTTTTCTCACATAGCTCAAAGCGTCAGCATAACCGTAAACTCACATATTCTGCCGGGATATTTGCGCTCTTCATTATCTCTTTTGAAGATTTGCTGCCTTCCAGTTTTGCAGCATCTTAATAAGCCTGAATATGCGGAGATTGTGGGATTCAAAAAGATCTACAATGCCCGATACCAATGGGTTTTCAGGGCCAACCACCGTAAAGTCTATCGAGTTGTTGATGGCAAAATCGAGTAGAGATTCGATATCATCCGATTTTATAGGCACATTTTCCACTTTATCTTCTAAGCTTGTCCCGCCGTTGCCAGGTGCTGCGTATATCTTCTTTACATCGGGGTTTTCAGATATTTTCCAACAAAGCGCGTGTTCTCTGCCTCCAGAACCTATTACTAAAACTTTTTTCATCGTTAAATATTCTCCAAAAAAAAATTGGGTTAATGTTTGAAGAGCGAACTGAAGTGCATAACATGCTGATATTTGCTTCATTCGCAGCCTGAACAATCCTCATCATCCCCTATGGAACCACCGGCTGAATGATAGCCTCTGATCCCTTAGCAGCCGCCTCCATCCATTGCCTCTCAAACGGGAATGATCACCATGACAGCACCATCAAGAGGCCCGGCAGCCTTGAGCGCCCAATTTTGACGACAACCCTGCTCATCTGACCGGCGCCTACGCCTATGGTTGCTAAATCTTTGACGTACACTATGGCGTTTGACTTACATGTTTTGAAATTTCAGGCAAACAGAAGGTCTCTGAGCTCACCTTCATCAGGTTTGCAAACCGTGGGCAAGTGTGAACACCTTCATTGGTGAGAAGATCCCTGCTGGATAATAAGAAAACTGCCGGTGACCTCTAACGTCATATTCAGTCGTCTCTGTGCGAGTCTTTAGCCCATCAAGCTCATCAAAGTGATGTTTTCTCGGAACAACTCCAAGGCACCCTCGCTAAAGCCTGGCGCTACAACGACTTCCAAAAATATAGAGGACAACTTTATCGCCAAAGGTTCTTCAATCACATCATTGACAAAAACAACCCCTCCAAAAGCGCTCACCGTATCGCAAAGATAAGCCTTGTCATAAGCTTCCTCAATGTCTGCTCCTAATGCGGTGCCACAAGGGTTGTTGTGCTTTACTATCACTGCTGCGGGGCTTGAAAACTCCTTTATTAGCTCCACCCCTGCGTTTATATCTACGATGTTGTTAAATGAGAGCTCCTTGCCAAGAGCTGCTCCGCTTTGCAAACCCCAACCTCAAAACTGAGTGGTGAAGCATACAAAGGATGCGTCCAAGAGATTCTCTCCATATCATATGTCCTGGCTCTTTCTGCCGGGGACGGCAACCATAGGTACTGATCCCGCTCCTTGTTGAGCCAAAGGGAGATGACAGAATCATAAAGCAAAATAAAAGCTTTGCTAAGGTCTTCCTCATCTGTTCGAATACCCTTGCGAACTAATCATCAATCACACCCTGATAATCTTCAGGATTAACTACAACGGTGACATAGGCGTGATTTTTGCCATTGAGCGCAACATTGACGGACCACCAATATCTATATTTTCCACAATATCCTCAAATGATGAAGCCGTATTTGACACAGTCTCTTCGAAGGGATATAGGTTTACGGCAACTAAATCAATATTTGCTATATTATGTTTTGCCACTGTATCCGCATGTGCATCATTGTCGCGTATGTTCAGAATTCCGCCGTGAACCTTGGGATGAAGGGTCTTTACCCTGCCATCAAGTATTTCGGGGAAACCTGTAAACTCAGATATATCAATAACATCGACGCCGGCATCCTTCAATGCTTTGGCTGTACCTCCGGTGGATATTATCTTAAATCCGATATCTGCTAGATCTTTTGCAAAACGGACAACACCGCTCTTAATCATATATACAAAGGGCATAACTTTGCGTCATTCAAATAGCGTAGCTCCCTACGTCACTACTTGAGTGTTTGTGCATATTTAGGAAATCATACCTAAGACCTTACAGGCTTTTCGTAGACCATCTATAGCAGGTTACTTTTTTTTTTCCATTTAGAAGCATCTCAAGGACTACCAGCCCGATACCTATGGAGACACAACTATCTGCCACATTAAAAGCGGGCCACCACTTGTTTACAACAGGTATGTATACCTCGATAAAATCCACGACCTTGCCGATGGTTAGCCTATCAATGACGTTGCCAATAGCGCCGGATATTATCAACACATAGCCGTAGGGGGATATTTTGTTATCATAATCCTCCCTTACAAAGTATAACAGCAGCAGCACCGCCACAACCGTTACGGTATAAAAAAATCCGTTCCTGAGAAAATCGGACGGAAAGTTTGACAGCAAACCGAACGCCGCCCCGGGGTTCTGGTAATAAACTATATTAAAAAAACCATCTATGACAGGTCTGCTGTCATGCAGCACGAAGTTTTTCTTAATATAAAGCTTGGTTAACACGTCCAAACATACGGCTATTGCAAAAACGACTACCAACAAGTATTTTTTCATGCAGATCCACCTAGCACCCCTATGCACCTATTGCATAGTCCATCTTCATTGTCCCTGACAGTATCCGTTCGAACCCAACACCTTTCGCATCTTTCATTATCACTTGCCTTGACTATTACCTTTACGTCCCCACTTTCCGACTTATAACAGGTGTCATCTTCCGATAAATCTGTAAATACTACCTTGGAAACTATGAATATCTTCTGTATCTCCTCATCGACATCCATGCTCTTCTTGACACTATCATCAACGTGCAGCAGTATCTCAGCATCGAGCGGGAAGTTGACGATGTTCTCCTTGCGAGCAATCTCCATGGCTCTATTGATCTCTTTCTTCACTTCAACAATGTCATTCCATTTCTTGATGAAATCCTGATCTGTGGTCTCCCTAACTTCCGGGAAAAACTGTTCGAATACAAACTTGCTCTTACCGCGGAACGACGGTAGATACTCCCATATCTCATCAGCTGTAAAAGCAACCACGGGAGACATGACAACGCACATCTCTTTGATTATCTCAAATATAGCCGTCTGAGCTGAACGGCGCTTCAAGGACGCGGTGTTTGATACATACGCCCTGTCTTTCAGTATATCCAGATAAAACGAAGACAGATCCTTTATGCAAAAGCCTAACAAAGTATGGTAGAACACATGAAATTGATAGTCGTCAAAGCCTTTGTATATACGTCTTTTCACTTCATTCCATCTATACAGTATGTATTTGTCGAGCTCCATAAGTTCATCATACGGCACAGCATCTTTATCAGGGTCAAAATCCTGTATGTTGCCCAACATAAACCTTGCGGTGTTTCTGATCTTCCTATAACTCTCCACCAGACGCTCTATTATGTCGCCGGATATCCTCACATCTTCGCTATAATCCTCTGAAGATACCCACAGCCTCAGTATCTCCGCCCCGTATTTATTTATTATCTCAAATGGAGCGGTGACATTGCCTTGGGATTTTGACATCTTCCTCCCGTACTTGTCCACCACAAATCCGTGGGTTAATACCTCTGAAAATGGAGCTTTGCCTCTGGTGCCTACGCTTTCTAAAAGGGTGGACTGAAACCATCCTCGGTGTTGGTCGCTACCCTCAAGATATGCGGCCAATAATCGCTATTTATTTCCCACATGCCAGCAATGTAGATGTGCTGAATCAAACCAAACATCGAGAATATCGGTCTCTTTGACGAACTTGTCGCAACCACAACCGCAAACGTAGCCAGACGGCATCAACTCCTTCGCATCTCTGTCAAACCAAACATCCGCACCATACTCGTTAAATAGGGATGTGATCTTCTCCATCATCTCTTCATTTATGTGGATATCGTCACATTTTTCACATCTGAAAACAGCGATGGGAACTCCCCAAGTCCTCTGACGGGATATGCACCAATCCGGTCTGCCGGATATCATGGAAGCAATCCGAGCATTTCCCCAAGATGGTACCCATTTGACCCTCTCTATCTCAGCTAATGCTTGATTGCGGAGATTGTTCTTGTCCATGGAGATAAACCATTGGGGCGTAGCCCGATATATGACGGGGCTTTTGCAGCGCCAACAATGGGGATAAGAATGCTCTATGCGAGTGTCCTTTAGCAATGTGCCAGTATTGTTGAGATGGCTTATGATGTTTTGATTTGCATTAGGCACCTTTAGTCCTGCAAACAGCTCCACGTCATCTTTAAAGACACCGTTGTCATCCACAGGGTTGATAATGTCTAAGTCGTATCTGAGGCTAACCTCGTAGTCTTCCATACCGTGTCCGGGAGCTGTGTGTACAAGACCTGTTCCCTGCTCCAAAGTCACGTGAGTGCCGTTGATCGACAACGAAACCCTATCTAGGAAGGGATGAGCAAATAGAACACCCTCCAATTCGCTCCCTTTGCATTTCTTCACAACTTCATAATCTTCGTAATTCAGCTCGAGTTTTAACATCTCAAGAAATGCCTCTGCAAGGAGCAGATGCTCACCTACTTTGAGGTTGCTATTATTCGATTTTGTGATCTTTATAACCGAATAGTCAAAGTCAGGATGTGTGCACACCGCCATATTTCCGGGCAATGTCCACGGAGTGGTGGTCCATATTACCGCAGAAACTTTGGCATCGCTCGGCAATCCCAAAAGACTGCTATCCTTGACGAGAAACTTCACATATATCGAGTCAGATACGTGTGCATCGTATTCAATTTCAGCTTCAGCCAGAGCAGTTGCACAGGAAGCGCACCAATACACCGGTTTGAAGCCGCGATAAATGGAGTCACTCTTGAAAAATTTGTACAATTCACCCAGTATGACAGCCTCATAGGTATAGTCCATAGTGACGTATGGATTTTCCCAATCACCGAAAACTCCTAGCCTTTTGAACTCTTCCCGCTGTATATCTATGTATTTTTGGGCAAAATCTCTGCATTTTTTTCTTATTTCAGGTTTAGTATAATCATCTTTTTTGCCTTTTAGCCCTTTTTCCACCTGATATTCAATGGGTAGACCGTGGCAGTCCCAACCCGGAACATACGGAGCTCTGTAGCCTTTACCGGATTTTGTCTTTATTACCATGTCTTTCAAAATCTTATTAAAGGCATGCCCCATGTGTAGGTTGCCGTTTGCATAAGGGGGGCCATCGTGCAGTATGTAGCTCTCCCTCGAAGATCTGCTTTCAAGTATGCGCTTGTACAGACCAGCTTCTGACCATTTTTTTAAACGCTCAGGCTCGCTCAACGAAAGGTTTGCTTTCATCGAAAATTTTGTGCTCGGTAAGTTTAATGTTTGTTTATAATCTTTCTTACTATTCATAGTGCCTTTGTTCCTCAACTTATCTCATAAAGAGACTGATATAGTTAGCACTATTTAAGGGGCAAATCAAGTGTTTTATCAGGTTGGTTTTTTGAACTTTTTTTGACTTTTTTTGTCGTTTAGTGGTATACGTTTTAGAATGTATAGAAAAGTTGGCGGTAAAGCGCAGATGTACGGCGCGAGCGATGTGAAGACTGGGTTTTGCACTGTTTTTTCGGTTTGTTGAGTTATCGCCCGTTTGTGGTGAATTATATTTTTTTTAAGGAGTGTTATTTTATGAGGAAGATGTTGTTGTTGTCGCTGTTGTTGTCGCTTGCCGTTTATGGATGTAAAGATGCCGGCTCCAAGCAGAGTGTGGATAGTGCTGTTTCTAATGATGGTGTTGTGGCTACTGTAAGCCCTAAAGAAGTTGCTTCTTCCATAGAGCAATTGGTTAAGTCTACTTTGGCAGGAAATCCCGAATATGCTTCCTATGCTGTAAAGGCTAACCCTTTAGTGGAGGTCAAAGAGCTGATCGGGTACTATTTTGTCAACTTAATCATAAGTGATGGAAATGGCAACGAGGTAAACAATGATTACCTGATTACAAACGGAAGGTATATAGTCCCTGACTTTTTGGATATGGAGACGGGCCTGAGTTTTACAAAGGTGTATAAGCATGATTATGGTCCGATGGTGGACATAGATGTTAGTGAATTAACGATGTATTTCGGTAATGAGGACAGTAAAAATATTATCGTGAAGATTAGTGATTTTGAATGTCAGTATTGTGCCAGTTTAAATGAAGAGTTAAAGAAGTCTTTGGAAGGTATGGAAGATGATGTTGCTCTTTACATGATGCACTTTCCTCTGCGCAAAATTCACCCGAAGGCTGAGTTCTTGGCGGTAGTTTTTGAATCCCTTGCTCAGTTGGGCGAAGCAGCCAAATATAAGGATGAACTGTTTGAGAGAGAAATTCATGACATGTCTGAAACCGAAATAACAGAGCATTTTGCCAAAAAGGTGTCGGATCCTGATAGATTCAGAGAGCTTGTTGAAGGGGATGAGATGCTCAGTAGGGTATTGGATGCTGAGAAGAGGGTGATGGAACTTGGCATAAGGAGCACCCCTGTCCTGTTCATTAATGGCAAAAGATTGGATGGCGCTGATGGGCAGATGTTGAGGCATGGCTTGAAAGCTCTGAAGTAGAGCATTGTCATTAGGTATGCTCTTTCTTTGTGCAATGTTTTTTGTGTGTGTGGCTTCTTAGCTTACGGGTGGTGTTTCGCATACGCTTTTATTTATTAAATCGAAGGAGTTGTTTTATGAAAAGAGTTAGAGGTTTGGTCCTTGCTGCATGTTTCTCCCTGTTTGGGGTGAGTGTTTTTGCAGCATCGCCCGAAGACGAGATACGACAGAAGGTGACAGACTACCTAAAAAACATCAACTCGGATGTCGTATTAGATATTCAGCACGTAGTTCCTTCGCCGGAGCTACCTGGTTTTTACTTTGTTGGCGGTAGTGCCAAGTTGCCGGGGGAAGGCTCTCCCAGCGCTGATCTACTCGGTTTTACCGATGGCAGTACCCTTGTGAATAGGATAGTTGACGTTTATGACGGATCGTCTTTGCTTGATAACTATCTTGCCCGCAGCGGTCATGAGCGCCGTCCTCCCGTGCCTTCTAAGACCTTGGTTAAGTCAAATGTTGAGAAGTATTTTGCAAATAACATGCCGATGGCGCGCACCAGCACTACCGTTGTGAAGGTATATGACAAGGTGCCCATTCCCGGGGGTTATTACTTTCTGACCTATACCGTCACTAACAGAGACGGCGAAGTTGTGAGTACGCAAAATCTTGTCAGTGACGGAAACTATCTGGTTACCTCCCTCATGGATATTGCAAACAGAACTAATCTTCTCGAGAAGTATGCTGCTGCAAGTGTTCGCTACGATATTGACCTGTCCAACCTGACACTGGTGTATGGCAAGAGAGATGCAAAACATATAGTTATCGAGGCTTCTGACTATGAATGTTCCTTTTGTGCAAAGTTTAATACATACGCTAACAAGAATATAAAGAACAGAGATGATGTTGCTGTGTACCTGATGCATTTTCCTATCGAACAGATACATGATAAAGCTTTTCTTCTGAGTCAGATTTTTGAAGCGGGGATGTTGATGGGTTACAATTTTCATAATGAACTTTATGATACAAAGATACATAGACTTAGAAGTGACAACATCATAGAGTACTTTGGCAACAAAACGGGCGATCTTGATAAATTTAAAAAGCTCGTAAACTCTTCAGGCGTCAAGACTAAGGTGAGAAATGGCCAGAAGATTGCTCGAAGTCTCAATATAAACAGCACGCCGACTATATTCATAGATGGTGAGAAGATTGTAGGGTTTAACAAAAACAGGCTTGATGATATAGTCAACTCATGGTGATGTCGCCGTGGTAGTTGAGGCGAAGATCTCAGTTGTTAAAGATTGAATTTGTGTGAAAAAGTAGCCTTTTCCTTTCAAAAGGCTACTTTTTTATTGTCATTTTTGTCCCTTTAGATATTTTGTTTCCTTGTGTGGGTGTATTTTCGCAGTCTGTTTTGATGGGGGTAGACCGAATGAGAGAGATTCATATGCTGGATTCTGATGTGTCCATGAAGATATCCGCAGGTGAAGTTGTTGAAAATCCTTATAGCATAGTAAAAGAGCTTGTGGAGAATGCCGTTGACGCAAAGGCATCCAAGGTTACGGTAGAGATTGAGGGCGGTGGGTTGTATTTTGTCCGTGTTTCCGATGATGGTGTCGGGATATTGCCGGAAGATTTGCCCGTTTCTGTCGAAAGATTCGCTACGAGCAAAGTTCGTGCTTTGGATGACGTATACAATATCGGCACATTCGGCTTTCGCGGGGAAGCTTTGGCTGCCATCAGTTCCGTCAGCGACTTTAGCATAATGTCGGGCAGACAAGGGTATGACACCATGCAACTCTCTGTGAAGGGTGGCAAGATTATGGATATTGCGCCCGCCCCGGGTAGACTGGGCACTGTTGTCACTGTCCAGGATCTTTTCTACAATGTTCCGGCTAGAAAAAAGTTTGTCAAGAGTGGCACGAGCTATAAAAGGGAGATTACCCGTTTTATAAAGCACTTCTCCATGATCAATCCACAGATAGATATATCGCTCAAATCCGATGGAAATACTGTGTATCATGCTTACTCTTACGAGGGGATGGATGTTCGGGCAAATAGGGTTTTTGGTGTGGATAAAGTCGCTTTTGGTGAGAGTAAGTTTGAGAATATGTCCATAACGGTTGCCGCTTGTTATCCCGTTGTCTCGAAGAGCAGAAGGGATATGATATTTGTGGGAATAAATGGCAGGGTAATAACCAACAGCTCCATAGTGCAGGCTATTATCAACGCCTATGAAGGAAGAATGCCCGATAATAAATATCCTGTTTGCGTCGTAAATCTCGAGATTCCGCCGCCGGAAATCGATGTTAATGTGCATCCCGGCAAACGCGAGATAAAACTCATAAACAGCAGAGAGGTATATTCATTTGTGGCAAGAAGCGTCAGGGGAACTATAAACAATATTGATGTCGGCGGCTACGGTACCCACAGATCAAAACCATACTTCATAAATCTTACCGAGATGGAGCAGACAGAATCTTTCCCCAAAGATTCTGGCAGTATCAGCGGGGTTAAAGGTCTAAATGATGAGGGCGTAGATGTGCCGAGTCTTGTGGATCGTTTTGAGAGCGTCAGCCTGAAGGGGTTTGAGGGCAGCACTGATTCAATGGAAAAAGACGCCGAGATTTCTGATGACTTGAGAATAATAGGTCAGATAAATAAGACATTTATCCTTTGTCAGGCGGCTTCCGGGGATATGCTGTTTATAGATCAGCATATTGCCCATGAAAGGGTTCTTTATGAAGAGTATGAAAAGACTCAAGCAGAGCTCTTTCCGACTATCTCTCTGCATGAACCTATGGTCTTGAATGTATCTGAAGAGTATGCCGACTTTGTGGCTGCAAATGTTTCTGAATTTGCTCTTCGGGGGTTTAAGATCAGGCGTGTTGGCGATGATGCGGTTGAGCTTAGAAGCATCCCCATCAGTATGACAAAACGCGATATAGCTTCCGATATGGAGCTGATAATAGGGGATGTTATGGGCGTTCATAGCAGTGGCTTGATGGGTGCTGCAAATGTTTCTAAGGCCTGCTCTTCTTCTGTCAAGGCGGGTGACGAATTGACCTTTACGGAGATGAAACACATAGTGGATAGGCTTTTTGCAACGGAAAACCCCTACACATGCCCCCACGGAAGACCGATAGTTGTCAATATTCCCTTTAAGGAGCTTTTGAAAAAGTTTGATCGATTATGAAGATACCGATACTTACCGGTGCAACTGCATCGGGCAAAAATGCCCTCATGTACAGCGTGATACAGGATCACGATATAGAGATAATCAGTGCCGATGCTTATCAGGTGTACAGATACATGAACGTGGGCACGTCAAAACCTTCCGTGAAGAGTTGGCATCGGTTCCCCATCATTTTATAGATATTATAGATCCGTCCGAAAGCTACTCTGCCGGCCTCTTTTTTGATATGGCGGAAAGGCGTATAGAGGAGATACTGTCAAGGGGTAAGATACCCGTTGTGTTAGGTGGTACAGCCTTATATATAAACACTCTGATTAACGGCATGTTTGAATGTCCATCGAGTGACCCTAGTATCCGCGCCATGTTAAAAGACAGATTGTCAAAGGAGGGTGACCCCTGTACAAAGAGCTCCTGACGGTAGACAAGGATTATACAGACAGAATAACTCACAATGATTCTGCAAAGATAATGCGCGCCTTAGAAGTTTTTTATCTAACCAAAATCCCTTTCAGTAAAGCCCATGAGGAATTTCGGAGAATGCCTAAGTATTCTTACTATACCATTGTGCTGGACGAGAATAGAGGAACATTGTATGATAATATAAACGATCGAGTTGTTAAAATGTTTTGCGAAGGATGGGTTGACGAAGTCGAATATCTTTTGTATAAAGGTTACGGGGATGAGTTTCCGTCCTTTAAGGGGATTGGGTACACTGAGATATGTAGCCTTATCCGCGGTGAAGTTTCGCTGGAGGACGTTGTATCCAGGGTTCAGAAGCGTACTAGGAATTTTGCCAAGAGACAGCAGACTTGGTTCAGGAATTCTGGGTGGTCGGATCTGTTTTTGAGTCCTTGCGATGTTAGAAGCCATGTAAAGAAGGTTCTCAGTGAATTTAGAATGTAAAAATCGATCATACGTGTTTGTCTGGTTTAGTGGAGAAAGTGATTTATGAGTAAAAAGCTTAATATTCAGGATACATTACTGAATTATCTTCGGAAGAGGAAGCTTCCGTGTACTGTGCATTTGCTGAATGGCACCAGTATTGAATGCACCGTTAAGGGCTTTGATAATTTTGTTGTGATAATAAAGGACGAATCGCAGAAGATGATATACAAACATGCTATATCATCCATCACACCTTCAGAAGAGATTGCGGACCTCGATATTGATGACATGAGCTGAATCGGGCGACTGTAGAGAAGTATCTTAAGGTTACGATTTAGGTTATTTTTGATCTCTTTTCCCCTTTGCATTGAGTTTATTGTCTTACAGTAGTTATGCGTCGTTGAAAACGGAGTTTGTTGTATTTATGGCTGTTAAGTGAAGATGAAGATCAACTACATATATTCCGGGATAATTTTGGTGCTGCTTTACTACCTTGTATTCGGCAACAATGGTCTTTTGAGATATTTTAAATTGCAGGGTATTGCGGTTGAGTACGGCGCCCAGATAAGTGCTCTGCGTCAGGATATCGAAGACCTCAAGGTGGAAAATGCCAAGCTCAGGGAAGACAACGTTTATCTCCAAATGATCATCAGGCAAAAGCTGAATATGATGAAGTCCGGTGAGGATCTCTACATCGACAATAAAACCTTGGAAAAATACGACCACGGAGGCTATTCAGAAGATTAGCAGGATATATTCAGTACAAGAGTTGACCGATAAGATTTCCGATGCTGTCATTCGCAGTTTTCCCGGTTTGATCATGGTTGTTGGGGAGGTTAGCGGTGTTAGTGTGTCTAGGTTTGGGCACTGCTATTTTAGCCTCAAGGAGGGAAATTCATCCCTAAGCATAGTTTATTTCAAAAATTATCTTCAATCGCCGAGCGCCTTCATTCCAAAAGATGGCGACAAGGTTCAAGTCAGCGGAGAGATTGCGATCTATCCTCCGTCCGGTACATATCAACTTAAAGCTCGTGATGTAAAGTATTCTTCAGTGGGCAGTTTTTGGCAAGCCTACGAGAAGACGCTAAAAAAGCTGGAATTGGAAGGTTTTTTTGATGAAGGCACAAAGAAGAGCTTACCGAAATACCCTCGTCACATAGCGTTAATCACATCCAATCAAGGGGCAGCCATCAAGGACTTTGTCGTAACTGTCAATATGCACAATGGTCTTTTCGGTGCCGACCTTTACCCTGTATCTGTGCAAGGGGCATCAGCGATTGAGGAGATAATTCAAGCTCTGAAGATGGTGAATGACTCCAAAGGCAAGTATGACGCAGTTGTATTGATGCGTGGTGGAGGTTCGCTGGATGATCTTTTCATATTTAATGATGAGGCGTTGGTTCGGGCTTTTCACGCCGTAACTGTCCCCACCGTATCTGCCATAGGGCATGAAAAAGATGTGACGATATGCGACCTTGTAGCTGATGTGCGCAGCGCTACTCCTACGGCTTCTGCTGTGCTTTTGTGTGAGGGTTACAGGTTGGCCAACGTTGTGTTGGATGAAAGGATGGCAAAGGTAGGACAGATCATGGTGAAAAGATGCGAATACTATCAACAGATGCTCGATGGTGTCACCTCTTACGTTTATAGATCTTCTCCATTGACGCGGATAGAGAGGGATGCAGCTTTCGTTCAGAGCAGCATATCTAGGATAACCAGGGGGCTGCAGGTTGCTCAATCCTCAAAATTGTCATCTTTGCGTCTGCTTGAACATAGGCTCCCATCCCCGAGCGGGGTGTTGAATGCATACCTTGACAGGTTGAAATATAGCGAATCTGTCCTGAAGAATAGTATAAGCTCTTCACTTAAGGAGTATCAGAATGGCAGAGATCGGTTGCAATTTTTCCTTTTGCGCTGTGAGCCCGTCAGTGCTGCAAGGTCTAGTACGGATATTTTGACAAACAGACTGCTAGCCCTGTCCCCCTTGGGAGAGGTGGAGAAATGCCAGATAATGGTAAGAGGGCTTATCTCCTCCATTACCCAGAGGGCAAGGTGGTCTTTAACGAGCCACTTGAATGAGTGTGAAGGATTGTTGAGGCAGATGCGAGGTCTAAATCCAGAAAATGTCTTAAAAAGAGGTTATGCCGCTCTAACGCAAAATGGTAAAGTTGTTACATCGGTGTCTGACGTTGATGATAAAAATTTGCTTGATATAAGATTGTACGACGGTTATATTAAGAGCTCTGTCGTGAGCAGAGCGGAACTTTCGGAGGATTTTATGTTGAGGATACCGATAACTATCACGGGATATGATCGTCTTAAGGCTGAGTTGGAGCGGCTTAGGACCATCGATAGAAAAGAGGTCGTGGAAGAGATAAAGATAGCGAGAAGCCACGGGGACTTGAGTGAGAATGCTGAGTATGATGCTGCTCGGGAAAAACAGAGCTTTATAGAGGCCCGCATATCGGAACTTGAAGGGAAGATGAGTAGGTTTGATATCATAGACCCTGCCAGGATGAAGGGCGATGTTGTGGCTTTTGGTGCTTATGTGGAGCTTGAAAATATTGAAACCGGAGAGGTCAAGAAGTATCGCCTCGTAGGGCCTGATGAAGTTGATGTTTCGTCCGGTGAAATATCGGTAATGTCCCCCATATCGAGAGCGCTGATCGGAAAGAAGATCGGGGACGATGCGATCGTCAATGCTCCCAATGGAGACATTGAGTACGAAATTATTACCGTAAAATTTCCCTAAAATATAATGCTTACAATATTTTCAAGGTATTGATAGAATACCTTGAGGGGTGATTTTTCTTTGTTAACGCCTCTTAAGAAGTGTGATATTTTCCAAGCGTGCTGAGTACTTAAAAAAAATGAATAATCCGGAGGTCAAATATGTCTTGGTTAAAAGATATGAACCTGCCTACGAAACTAACCCTGTTGAGGATACTCCTCATTCCCGCTATAATATTGTTCATAAAGCTTGATGGATATACATGGGATGTTTTTGCTCTTACTCTGTTTGTGATAGCCTGTTTGACGGACTTCTTTGATGGTTATCTTGCAAGGCGAAACTCTCAAGTGACGAATATCGGCAAGATATTAGATCCCATTGCGGACAAGATATTGGTTGCTGCTGTGCTCATAGTTCTTGTGGATGTGGATCGTCTGCACGCCGTCGTTGTGATATTACTCTTGAGTCGTGAATTTGCCATAGGTGCCTTGCGGGATAGTGCTGCGAGCAATGGTGTCATCATTGCAGCCAACATCTGGGGCAAAGTCAAGACATCTGCCCAAATGATAGCCCTCGGTCTCGTCATTTACGGTGCTCCATTCATGGATTTTGACACTCTCTTCATAGGACAGATAGGGATATATATAACCGTCGCAGTGGCTTGGTATTCTTTTTACACCTACGCTTGCGAATACAACAGAATAATGAACAAGTAAATTGCGTGTAGGTTATGATCATGGATAATAATGTTTCAAACAAGGTATATTGCAAAAGTGTTTCGTCCTACGATGACGCTGCTCTTAGCGAGTTTATCAGGAAGTATCTCGGACTGTATGCGGATACTATCGCAGAAAAGGGGACTATCCTCATTAAACCGAACCTTCTTTCTGCTTCACTTCCCGAGGAGGCGGTTACTACTCATCCCCGTTTTGTAGAACATGTCATCGTCGCCTTAAAGGAGATTTACAGCGGCAAAATAGTGTTGGGCGATAGTCCCGGCGGCCATTACGGCAGCTATACCTTGGTGCTGGGCAGGACGGGAATGAGCGAGGTGGCTGAAAAGCACGACATAGAGATTGTTCAGTTTGAAAAGCACAGCCCCAGAGCCGGAGAGGCGTATACTTCGTTTGTGGATGAGGTCGACTTTATCATAAACCTTCCGAAGCTAAAAACCCATGCGTTGACGGGCTTGACTTGCGCTGTGAAGAACTATTTTGGTCTAATTCCCGGTACCGGTAAGGTTGCCTTTCACAGAAAATTTCCAAACAATTTGGAACTTGCCAAGTCAATATATGAGGAGTACTTGAAGGTCTCAAAGAGGTCGATCAACATTGTGGATGGTATCCTCGGAATGCACAAAAATGGCCCGAGAAAGGGTGAGGTGATTTCCCTCAACCATGTTTTTTGTGGAGAGGACGCCATTGCTGTGGACATTGCGGTTGCCGGCGTTTTTGGCATTCCCGATGACTGTTGTCTTACCACATTGGCTGCAATAAACGAGGGGTATGATTCGTCAAACGTTGACGTCATAGGAGATGTCGCCAGTGATATTGAGATGGTATTGCCTACGTCCTTGAAGGGCTCTGTGAAATTGCCGGAATTTTTTAAGCGAGCGTTCGCCAAAATGATATACGTGAAGCCGTATATAGACAACAGCAAATGCACGTATTGTAAACAGTGCGTGAAGAGTTGTCCGGTTGATGCTATTCACGGGGGCAAGGGGAGCCTTGTTGTTGATAAAAAGGGCTGTATTGAATGTTTTTGCTGTTTTGAGTTGTGCGGTTACAGCTCCATAGAGCTGCGGCGATCAAAGCTGCATAAAATGGTTACGGGGTGAGGTTATGATCATTTTTTCCATTGCGTCTATAGTTGCTTGCTACTTTATCGGTGCCATACCTACCGCATATCTATTGGTGAAGGCCATCAAGGGCGTGGATATACGCGATATTGGCAGCGGAAATGTCGGCGCTACCAATGCGGGGCGGGTCTTAGGCTATGGCGGTTTTATATTTGTGCTCGTTTTGGATCTTCTGAAGGGTTTTATCCCTATCTATGTGCTGTATTTCATGTTTGGAGAGCATATCATTGTCATTATCGGCATTATTGCCGTTATGGTGGGGCATTCATATAGTCTCTTTATCGGCTTCAAGGGCGGCAAGGGTATAGCTTCTGCCGTCGGCATATACCTTGCGCTGGCTCCTATACCATTGTTGATCACGACGGTTGTTTTCGTTTTGATCCTAGCTATATGGCGCATGATGTCCCTGAGCTCCATAGTTGGGGCTGTAACTTTGGCAATCGTCGTTATAATTAACTCCAGCTGGCTTGCGCTGCAGATCACCACCTTGTGTCTTGCAGCTTTTGTCGTGTATAGACATCGTAGCAACATTACCAGGATCTTGCGCAAAGAAGAGCGCAAGGTTGATTTTTTGTTTTCCAAATAGGGAGGCGTCAACTACTGAAGTAGGTATACGGCGGTAAAAGGTGAGGTTTTGAGTTGGTGAGTTATTATAAGAGTTGCGTAAACTTTAAAGATGACAATAGATAGTGCGGTTAAAGAGAGAATGCTTGCGTGTGTTTCTTGCGCGTATGAAGGTGCGGGCAGGACGCAGACAAACCCCTCGTCGACGCTGCCGTAGTGAAGGGGGATGACATTGTCTCCATGGATTGTCATCGGCAGTACGGTTCCCATCATGGTGAGATTAATGCTTTGACTAAAGCGGGCAGTAGGGCTTTCGGTGCTGATCTGTACGTTACGCTGGAGCCTTGTTCTACGTTTGGCAAGACTCCTCCTTGTGTTGAGGCCATAGTTGCTGCAGGTATTAAGCGTGTATACATAGGGGTTCTCGATCCGAATGAAATGCATGCGGGCAAGGGCGTCGATTATCTTGTGAAGCATGGGGTTGAGGTTTTTTGCGGAATATGCATGCCGGAATGTGCAGAGCTTATAGAGCCGTTCACAAAATATATCCTCCACAATAAACCCTACTTTACAGTAAAGATTGCCATGAGCATCGATGGTAGAATTGCTTGTCCTGATGGCACTTCCAAATGGATTAGCAGTGAAGCATCGAGAAGATATGTCCACCAGATGAGGTCTGCGAGTGATGCTGTGCTGGTCGGGATCGGTACAGTTATGAACGATGATCCTTTGTTGGACGTGCGGCATCTTGCTGAGGAGGCGCTTGATCCTGCCAAGGTGGTTGTGGATTCAGATCTTCGTATAAAGCTCGATGCAAATCTTGTAAAACGCGCTGCAAAGGGGCAAAATAGACTGATTGTCGTTGCGGGTTCAGATGTGGATACTGCAAAAGTTGCCAAATTGGAAGAGATGGGGATAACGGTGCTCCTGTCTGGTAGGTGTAAGCATGGTGTCGACCTTGCTGAGATGTCGTCTCTGCTGTTGCAGCTCGGCATATCGAATATAATGGTAGAGGGTGGAGGTAAGATTATCGCTTCGCTGTACAGGCAAGGATTGGTTGATAAGGCATATATATTTACGTCTCCTATGGTGATAGGTTCTTCTGGTGTGCCTGCTGTGGGCTTTACTGGTTATGAGAGCATGTCGGATGTGCCTAGAATCAATTTGGTTAGCACAAAATCGATTGGTGATGATGTTCTTTCTGTGTATAATGTGAATTCTTATTCTTTTGAAGTGATAAAATTGACTAGGAAAGCGATAGATGTTTACCGGAATTGCAGAAAATACGCAAAATAAATAGAAATCAGTCTAACTGGAAACGGTGGCAGGATAGATATTTTTTGCGATAACATCACTTCTGACATGCGTATTGGGGATTCTATATCCGTGAATGGCATCTGTCTCACTGTGACGAGATTTAATCCATCCGGCTTTTCTGCGGATGTGTCTTCGGAAACCTACAACAGGAGTGATCTTAAAAACCTTAAACGGGGAAGCATTGTAAATCTTGAAAGAGCTATCAGACTCAGTGATCGTCTCGGTGGGCACATCGTTTTGGGGCATGTGGACGGGGTTGGCAGAGTAGTTAAGAGCAATAAGCTCGGCGAATGCTACGTCGTCGAGATCACCTATCCTTCCTGTTTAGATCGCTACATTGTGGAGAAGGGTTCGATTAGTGTGAGCGGGATAAGTTTAACTGTTGCCTCAATCATTGGGCAAAGTGCTATGAGGATAGCCGTTATTCCGCACACATATGCAAATACTACCCTCCAGGCGTTGAGGGTGGGTGATGAGGTCAACTTGGAAGTTGACATAATAGCTAGACATTTAGAAAAACTAAACTCATATAAAGATTGCGAAGGTAACCTTGGCAGTCTGTTGACGAAGATGGCAGGTGGTTGATATTGATACTGAGAAGAGCGTCTACCTCACTGTAGATGAAGCGGTCAAAGAGGTTAGACGTGGCCGCATGGTGATTCTTGTTGATGATGAGGATAGGGAGAATGAAGGGGATTTGGTGTTTTCTGCATCCCTTGTTACTCCTGAGTTGGTAAATTTCATGGCAAAAAATGCCAGGGGTTTGATATGCCTTGCCCTTGACGGGAAGCAGTGTGACAGGCTTGATCTGCCCCTCATGGTGACTGGGGATGACAACAAGTCCCAGTACGGTACCGCCTTCACCTTATCCATTGAGGCGTCACTCGGCATTACCACGGGGATATCGGTTCAGGACAGAGCTACAACCATTGAGGTTGCAGCGCATCCTCAAGCTAAAGCTTGTGATGTTGTGTCTCCGGGGCATATTTTTCCTTTGAGGGCAAGGGACGGCGGTGTTTTGGTCAGGGCTGGTCAGACTGAAGGTTCTGTTGATCTCATGCGTATTGCGGGTCTTCCGCCGGCTGGGGTCATTTGTGAAATAATGAATGAAGATGGCGCCATGGCGAGATTGCCCGAGCTGGAGGTGTATGCTAAACGTCACAATATTGGAATTTTAAGTGTTGCGGACATTATAGAATACAGACTAAAAACGGAAAAGGTCGTGACTGTTGAGGGTCAGCACTGCTGCCCACGGATTACGGCAAGTTTAGGTTCTCGGCTTTAAAAGCGTATTCGATGATCAGGAGGGCGTTGCCCTGGTCAGCGAACCTGACGGTCTTAAACCCGTCTTGGTGCGGATACATTCCCAATGCCTTACTGGGGATGTGTTTTGTTCCCGTCGTTGTGATTGTGGAGACCAGCTTGATGTAGCTATGAAAATGATAGAGAATGAGGGTGTTGGGGTTATTGTGTATCTGTTTCAGGAGGGGCGCGGCATAGGCATCCTGAACAAGATCAAAGCCTATCACCTTCAAGATAAGGGGCTTGACACGGCTGAGGCAAATGTTGATCTCGGTTTTGAAGAGGATATGAGGGACTACGGCTTTGGAGCTAGTATCCTCAAATATCTTTCCCTAGAAAAGATAAGGATTATTACTAACAATCCTAAAAAGATGAAATGTTTGTCCGGTTACGGGCTGGATATAGTTGAAAGAATAGCAACGAATGCCAGCATTAATGATGACAACAGAAAGTATCTACAGACAAAGAAAGAGAAATTTGGTCATAGAATAGATATATAGCACATTTTGTGAGGAGATAAATATGAATATTGCGATAAAAGAGGGTAACTATTCCGGTAAAGGTTTGCGTTTTGGCATAGTTGCGTCAAGGTTTAACGACTTTATCACAAAGAGCCTTGTGTCGGGTTGTGTGGATGCTCTTCTGCGCCACGAGGTGGCTCAGGATGACATTGATGTCTACAAAGTTCCGGGTGCTTTTGAAATCCCTTTGATATGTAAAAAACTGGCATTGAGTGGGCGTTTTGACTGCATCATTGCTCTTGGGGTGGTGATTCGTGGGTCTACTCCACATTTTGACTACGTTGCAGCGGAATCGGCAAAAGGGGTTGCGAGTGTATCGTTGAGCACAGAGATACCTGTAATCAACGGCATCCTGACCACGGATACCATAGAGCAAGCCGTTGAGCGGGCAGGTACTAAAGCAGGGAACAAGGGCGCAGAAGCCGGAATGGGTGGAATTGAGATAGTTAACCTCATCAAAAGAGAGATAAGTGAAGCGTGAAGAATCGTACAAAATCCAGAGAATACGCTGTTCAGATGATGTATCAGCACGAGTATAGCGAAGAGGGTGACGATGTAGCTCTCCTGTTTTGGGAGACCGTGTCTGAAGAGAATGGTAATATCATAAACTTTGCTAAAGACCTCTTTGAAACCGCAAAGTCAAGGCAGAGTGAAAATGATGCTTTAATAAGGAGTTTTCTCAAGCAAAGCTGGAGTCTTGAAAGAGTTGGTCTCATGGAGAAGAGCGTGCTGAGAGTGGCTTTGGGGGAGATGTTTTTAGGCGATGCGCCTATACATGTTATCCTCAACGACTATGTGGGCATCAGTGGCAAGTATTGTGATACAAAGTCCATCGCCTTTATAAATGGTATACTTGATAAGATAAAAGAAGAATTTAACGTGGAAAGATGTTGAACTAATGCAGACAGTTAAGGCCAATATAAGCAATATTGAACAGACACCGATCTTTGTAGATTACGACCTGGAGAACGTAAAGCCCCGGGGGCTCTCTGCAAAGTTGGATTTTTTCCATCGCGGTGCACTTACCTCTGTCTTGGAGAACACGGATTGTGCCAATATTGTCTATGTCAATATTCAAAAATTGAACTTTAAGCATGGTTTCCTCGTCACAGATTTTACGAAGGTGATGCAGGATTCTGCTACTTTTGTGGATGCTGTCGCCAGCCTCAATGTGAAAAAGGTGTACATAGAGGCCAGGTTAAAAGATGAAGCCAAAGAGTTGGAGCAGCTTCTCGATGGTGTAAAGATTGGCTTGATAGATGTCGTATGAAGATGCATGGCGTCAAGGTCAGGTTCAACTCAAATCTAAAAGATGTCCTCTACATCAACGCAATAATCGATTCTTACGAGGGTATAGGCATTGTCCGCACCGTTGACAGAGAAGGCCCCACCCTTTACATCTATAGTACGAGTAGTTTCGTCCCCACGGTTCTTGAAGTGTTGAAAAGCCTTTCTTCAGAAGGGGTCGATATCAGAGACGTCAATGTTTGTGAAAATGACACTGTTGATGAGTGGTAAGTGATTTTGAGCTGCTTATATTTGGGTTGATTTTAAATCTGTGATTGTATAGAATGCACTTCTTATTCTCTTAATTTATCGATTTTAAGGTATTTGTGTAAATGGATTTATCTGTCAATAGCGTTTTTATGGTGTTTCAAGTCAACAAGAGTTTGACTAGGGATAATCGACCGTATTTAAAGATGATTTTAGCTGATCGGGAGGGAGACCTCCATAATGGTATTTTGTTCGATAGCGATAAGATCGGCTTTGAGGTGGAAAAGGGGCAGATCGTGAATGTTGGTGGCGCAATCAACCACTATAATGGTCAAACCCAGCTCAAGATATTTAGCATAAGCATCGATAAAAAGGGCAGGGCGGCGGACTTTCTACCCAAAAGCAAGCACGGTGTGGAGAGCATGTGGGAAGAGCTCGTGGGATTGCTAAAGGAGCATGTGAGTGCTCCCCATTTCAGAGGCGTTTTGGACAAGTTTTTTGAAGATACTGATTCAGTTGAGCTGTTCAAGCATGTTCCTGCTGCAAAGAATGTTCACCATGCTTACGTCCATGGCCTTTTGGAGCATACACTGGCAGTTGTAAAGCTTGCTTTGATGATGGCTGATTTTTACAAGACCAGCATTAATAAGGATATATTGGTTTTGGGTGCTCTATTTCACGATATCGGAAAGATCAAAGAGCTCGCCAGCGATGGTGGATTTGACTATTCTGATGAGGGGCGTCTCGTGGGACACCTTGTCCTAGGGTGTGAGCTTGTGAACGGCTATATAAGCCAGGTGGAGGACTTCCCTCCCATTGGGAAAAGCCTTTTGAATCATGTGTTGCTGGCCCATCACGGTTATCTGGAATACGGCAGTCCGCAGTTGCCGAAGACGGTTGAGGCTATGGTGCTGCACCTCATAGACAATATTGATGCTAAGACTAATAGCATGACCACTATCTTTGAAAGAGAGAATGTCGAAGAGGGTGGCTGGTCGCAATATGACAAACTACTTGCAAGACAGCTGTTTAATTATAAATTGTAGATTGTCTATCATTTTTCGGATAAGGAAATTTTGTGAGTTTTTGACATGCCAAAAAGAAAAAAGATAAAATCTGTTCCTGTCGGGCATTATATCTGCAATGCCCATCGTCGTTACTGTCTATCTGGTGCTGTTTGTCTACAGGACGCTTAAAGGTCTGCTGTTGCCCTATCTGAACAAGGCATTGGTATATTTTGAAATAGATCTTACACTCCATCTGCAAGAATTTATATCATTTGTCCTCGTTATTTTTCTGATCTATATGGTGGGCTTTTTGACCAAGCTCTACTTTGGCAGAAAGTTGATGGGCATTTTTGACAAACTTTTTGCTACTATTCCCGTTGTGCGCATAGTTTATAATGCTGCAAAGCAGATTGCCGACGCATTCCAATCGACCACTGGGGGAGATAATTTTCAAAAAGTCATAATGCTGCAGTACCCCAGAAAAGGGATATATAGCATCGGTTTCGTTACTAAAGACAGTTCGGATTTCTTTGCAAATAAGACGGGTGTTGAGTCCTACAACGTGTTTGTCCCAACCACTCCAAACCCAACTTCAGGCTTCATCATAATAGTGCCCAAGGCGGATGTTATCGAGTTGGGCATAAGTGTCGAGGAGGGGATCAAGTTTGTAATCTCTGTGGGTCTTGTGGAGCCTTCTTTACCCCTATTAAATGGCAAAGGAAATGTTATGACGAACGTCGATGTAAGTTAAGAATGGTATAGGCAGTGTCCGTTACCATGCCTTGGTTCGGGTTCTGTTGTATATTTTAGTTGATTGTCTGTTTCTTTGCGTGTATCCTGATTGTCTGGTGCGTGGAGCTTGTGTTTTTTGTGCACATTTATTTATGTTGGTTCCTTGGTTTTTGTATGCTGAGTGCTTTTGTGACCGGGTTTTGAGTATATTTTGAAGGTGGTTTGGAATGGCGAATATTCACTACTATTTGAGTAAGATGGTCGAGCTTGATGCGAGCGACTTGCACATTACTGTGGGGTCTCCTGCTGCTTACCGAGTTCATGGTGAAGTTACTAGAATTGGTGATCAGTCTTTTAACGGAGACGATACAAAGCAGTTGTGCTACGGATTGCTTAGTGAGGTTCAGCGCACGCGCTTTGAGCAGGATCTTGAGATAGACTTTTCTTTTGGCATTCGTGGATTATCTCGCTTTCGTGCAAACGTTTTTGTGCAGAGGGGGGCGGTTGCTGCCGCGATTCGCCGTATCCCTTTTAGGATATTAACATTTGACGAGTTGGGTTTGCCTGAAATCTTGGAGAAGATATCAGCCCGCGCCAGGGGTCTTGTCCTCGTTACCGGCCCAACCGGTAGCGGTAAGTCCACGACTCTTGCCGCCATGATAGATAAGATCAACTCAGATCGTCGGGAACACATTATAACCATTGAAGACCCTATAGAATTTCTTCACACTCATAAATCCTGTATCGTTAACCAGAGGGAACTTAATGCAGATACGAGAAGCTTTGCAAAGGCGTTGAAATCTATCCTTCGTCAAGATCCCGACATTGTTCTTATCGGGGAATTAAGGGATCCTGAGACGATTGAGCTTGCTTTGACTATATCTGAGACGGGGCATTTGACCTTTGGTACGCTCCACACAAACAGTGCTGTGCAGACCATTCACAGGGTGATCGATGTTTTTCCTCCGCACCAGCAATCCCAGATCAGAGCTCAGTTGTCATTTGTTTTGGAAGGTGTTGTGAGCCAGCAGCTCATTAAAAAGGTCGATAATACGGGTAGATCTATGGCTTTGGAGGTAATGACTCCAAATAGTGCCATCAGAAACTTGATAAGGGAAGATAAACTTCATCAGGTGTACTCCATGATGCAGACTGGACAGCAAGGCACCGGTATGATGACCATGAGCCAATCTCTGGTGAAGCTGTATCATGAAGGGTACATCTCCTACGATGATGTCCTTGGAAAGGCGGTGTATCCTGATGAAGTGGCTAAACTGCTCGGACAGCAAGGCATGAAGAGGATCTGATACCTTTAAACATTGTGCTTTTCCAACAGTTCTATGGCTGCGGTTGCCGCTGTTTTTGCCGGTTGTGGGCTTTGCAGGCATGCGCAGCTGATAAGAGCTCCTTCAAACAGTACGAATATCGATTCGGTAAGCAATGATAGCTTGGTATCGTTGTACTGGTTGACAGAAGCTAATATGGAGCGGATTAGATCCATTATATCTTTTTTGTAACCTTTCACTTCTGCTCGGATGTTGTCATTTTTGCCCGGTAGCTCAGAGATGATTATGATAAACGGGCACCCCCTGTAGTCGTTTGCGATGGATGTCTGCTCTATGTATAAAAACAGGGCAAGGATGCTATCTTTAATATCCGGCTTTTCTTCTGTAATATGCTTCAACACCTGTATTGCAAACTTGCGGCGCCTCTTCAAGTATTCCAAACAAAGCATCTCTTTGGAAGCAAAATGATGATAAAATGTAGTCTTTGCCACATCAGCCTCGCGAATGATCTGATTGATGCCGGTGTTGACGTAGCCCTGCTCATAAAACAGCTTTGAGGCTTTAGTTATGATTCTCTGCTTTGGATTGCCGCTCTTCACTTAAATATCCCCGGTAAAAAATTTGCCCTACCTTTTAAGTATTCTTTCATGAAATACAACTTTTTGCAACAGGTTTGCCATATGTATACAGACCAGTCTGTAGTATAATTTTTGTAGTGTTATCAATGAGATATGAGATATTTATCTCTATATTTCGAGCTTATATTTCGAGATTCGGAGTGTGAGAAAAGTTGAGGAAAATTTAATGAAAACTTTTTTCCCCGGGCGAAAGTCAGAATACATAGTAAAAAGGGGAACGTTCCCCATGTTTGAATGAAATATGGCTGTTTGCGTAAAAGTCATGTTGTGCTATAAATTTTTTAACGTGATAACTTAAAGTTTTGCATGACAAGTTAAGGTTTTAGATATAGAGCAGCGGAGGGGTTTTAGTATGAAATTGAGCAAACATGCGTCTGATGTGGTTTTGAGTGAGAATGCCATAAGGGTTTTGGAGAAGAGATATCTTAAGATTAACAGCAAGTCTGGCGTTCCGGAGACGCCAAAAGATATGTTTATGCGGGTTGCATATAACATTGCATCAGCCGACAGCATATATGATGTCGGTGCTGACATTGATGCTGTTGCTTCTTCGTTTTATGAAGAGATGGTGTCTTTGCGTTTCTTGCCAAACTCTCCCACGCTGATGAATGCCGGAGGAGATCTACAGCAACTGGCTGCGTGTTTTGTTCTTCCCATTGAAGATTCTCTTAGCGGCATATTTGAATCCGTCAAGAACACGGCTCTTATTCACAAGTCCGGTGGCGGTACTGGGTTTTCATTTTCGCGTCTTAGACCTAGTGATGATACGGTCATGTCCACCAAGGGTGTTTCGAGTGGCCCTGTTTCCTTTATGAGCGTTTTTGACAGTGCTACTGAGACTATAAAACAGGGTGGAACGAGGAGAGGCGCCAATATGGGCATCCTCAATGTTGATCATCCGGACATTATGAGTTTCATTAATGCAAAGAAGGATAAAGACAACTTGAGCAACTTCAATCTTTCTGTTGCGGTTACGGATAAGTTTATGAAAGCTGTGAAGAAGGGTGAGGATTATGCTCTGATCAATCCCAGGGACGGCTCAAAGCAGGGCTCTCTGAACGCGGGGGAAGTTTTTGACACCATGGTCAGTCTTGCTCACCAGGGTGGAGACCCCGGTATAATCTTTATAGACAAGATTAATAAAGACAACCCAACCCCGAAGGAAGGGAAGATAGAGAGTACCAACCCCTGTGGTGAGCAGCCTCTTCTCCCTTATGAATCGTGTAATCTTGGTTCCATAAACCTTGCTAAGTTTGTCGTAGGTAAGGAGATAGATTGGGATGCTCTTAGGAGCACGATACACAAGGCTGTGCACTTTCTCGACAACGTAATAGACATGAACAGCTATCCGATAGAAGAGATTGACAAGATGACCAAGCGCAACAGAAAAATAGGCTTAGGGGTCATGGGTTGGGCGGATATGCTCGTTATGTTGGAGGTGCCGTACAACTCTGACAAGTCTTTGGAGCTTGCGGAAGAGGTCATGAAGTTTATCAGGGATAATTCGCGAAAAGCATCAGTGGAGCTTGCCGAGAAGAGGGGAGCTTTCCGGGGTTTGATGACAGTATATATCCTGCCATGGGTTTTACCCACTTGAGGAATGCTACGACCACAACCATAGCTCCAACGGGCACCATATCGATACTAGCTGGCGCATCTTCTGGCATAGAGCCTTATTTTGCCATAGCCTTTTACAGATACGTCATGGATGGAGATAAGCTTCCGGAGGTGAATTCTCTCTTTGTGGATGTTGCAAAGCGCGAGGGTTTCTACTCCGAAGACCTTGCCAATACTGTTGCCAAAGAGGGTTTTCTTCATAACAACCCTTCGGTCCCTGCAAAATGGCAGGATATATTCGTAACTGCCCACGAGATTTCCCCTGAGTGGCACATAAAGGTGCAGGCAGCTTTTCAGAAGTACACTGACAACGCAGTTAGCAAAACCGTAAATTTCGGATTTGACGCTACAGTTGAGGATGTAAAGAAGGTCTATGCTTTAGCTTATAGTCTTAATTGTAAAGGCACCACCATATACAGGGATGGCTGTCGTGACGAGCAGGTATTGAACGTTGGCTCAACGGAAGCAACCGTGAGCAGCGAGGTGGTATCTCATGTTGCGGAGAATGAGGCTCTCTTTGCTCCTCGTCCTCGCCCCAAGATGCTGGTGGGCAAAACTTTGGAGATGATAACAGGGTGTGGAAAGCTCTACGTTACGCTAAATCAGGATGAAGAGGGGAAGCCTTTTGAGGTATTTACGAGCATAGGGAAGGCTGGTGGTTGTGCAACCAGTCAGTGTGAGGCCATAGGGCGGCTTATATCGGTGTCTTTGCGTTCCGGTTGTGATCCGCAGATACTCGTGGGGCAGCTGAAGGGGATATCTTGCCATATGAAGAGCGGGTTTGGGCCGAACCAAATATTATCTTGCGCTGATGCGGTCGGCAAAGCTTTGGAACAGGGGGCAAAATACCCTGTTGGAGTGATTGCTGCCCCTTCTGGAAATGCTATCGAGAAGGTCATGACGGTGGATGCCATACTAGATGAATGGGAAGATGACGATATAGTCGAGTTGAGCAATCCCTTATCCGTGAAGAACGGCGCTTGTCCTGAGTGTGGAGCTCCCATAAGCTTTGTGGAGGGGTGCGACGTTTGTTATTCTTGCGGATACTCCCACTGTAGCTAGTGGTGCTGTTGCAGCGTAGCCCGGATAGAGCGGCAGCTTATGGTTCGCCGGCGTTATCTACGGTGCAAGACGTGGGGCTTGCTGCTTAAATAAAGATTTTACTTGGAAGTTGAATTGTAGTATCCTTGTATTCATGAGATGGGTGTTTTCTTTAGTATTTCCTCTGTTATTTTTTCAGGCCTGCTCCCAGGGCGATAGGAAGATCATGGATGATGATGCTATGGCGTCATCTCCTATAAGCTCTGTGGCCCAAGTTGATGATTATGAGATATACAAGGGCAATAAGTTTTTTATAGATGGTGAGTTGAACAGAGCCATTGAGTTTTATGAGCAGGCGCTTAAAGAGAATAGGTCAGCGGCGTTTTACAATATAGGGGTGTCCCTGTATATGCTGGATGACCTTGACGGTGCTGAGAGGAATTTTAGGCTTGCCGTCGAAGAGGAACCGGGGTTTGCTGAGGCTAGGATGAATCTCGCTTCCGTCTTGGCGCAGCTCGGAAGGGTGGAGGAGGCGGAAGCCCAACTGTCGCTCGTGCCCCCAGAGGATAGAAACGCAAAGACGTATATACATATGGCAAACGTCTATCTGAACCAAGGCGTGACGCCAAAGGCTGCATATTACTACAGTATAGCTGCTGAGATAGATCCCGCTTCTGACTTTTTTCTGACAAATTATGCCAACTTTTTGATAATGATAGGCGAACTGGATGAGGGCATTGCTATCTTGGAAGGCATCTACCCGAAGACGTTTGCGGTGCACTACAATCTTGCCAGAGGTTACTGGGCATTAAAAAACAGGCCAGAAGCCCTGTTTTATGCAAACAATGCGTTGTCGGATAACGCCATCACTGTAGAGTCTTACGACAAACTGGCAAGACTGTTCCACGATATGCAGGAATACAGCAAAGAGAGCAGCGCATTAACGAAGCTCATCGCCATCTTGCCCTCTTTGGAAAACAGGTACAGGCTCGCTTTTTCTTACTACCTTGACTTTGAGCTCGAAAAAGCTTTGGATGAAGTAAAGTTTTTGCACAACGACTATCCGGATGATGTTCCCACCATTAAGCTATATCATGACATTATGATCGCCCAACGCCAGCTCGGTGCAGCGGGCAAATTTATAGAAGAAGCGGTCGAGCGGATCAAAGATGATAGGATAGTTTACTATTACGTGAGATATCTTTATCTATACCAGTTCAAGGTTGACGGGATTGAGGACGCCAGAAAGTATATATTCAATAGACCGAGCAGCGATTATATAGAACTCTCAAGAGCCATATACCACATAGAAAAGGGCGAGATAGATAAAGCCAGGGCAAGCCTTGAAAATGTGAAAGATCGCGATACAGAGGGCTATCACATGATGAGAGCCTTTTTGGATATACAGGTGGGAGATTACGAGAACGCCTTGACACATATAGAACAGATACTGCCTACTGAACCTGAATATTTTTGGTACAAACTCGTTATCAGCTGGAATAGTGCCGATAGGGAGGCGTTGTTTGATCTGTTTAATACTCCATACAACAATGTTCTGCTTGCCCAGAGGCAGCCCCTCTTGAATTTTAAGCTCGAGCCTGTTTTGGATGATATGGATCTTTCTTACCGTTTTCACGGCAACGGAGTTGATGTAGCATCCACCCTTATCTATCCTCTCTTTATGGAGCCCAACGAGCTGCAGAAGTTTTTGTCCCATGCCTACAGGCTTCACTATGCGGAGGAGTACAATCCCGCCTTGATGGAGCTGTATAAGACGGTGGATTTTTCTGATGCGATAAAGCTAAACAACCAAGGAGTCGCCTTTTACCTCAGCTACGACTATGAGAACGCATACCGTCACTTCTTAAAAGCCCATGAAATATTGGATTACGATTCTTACATCTTGTATAACTTGGGCCTTTCCAGCCTCCTATTGGGTAAAATGAAGGATGCTCATGATTACTTTAATCTTTCCATAGTTCATAACAGATATACAATACCAGCTTATTTAGGTCTCGGTATTGCGGAATACATTAGCGGTTCAAGAAGAAGAGCTTACGACAACTTTGAGTTGGCTTACCGGATGATGGGAGAATTCGATGATCACAACGATGGGGGTGAGATTTTGCCGCCCATCTTGAGAAATGCTGCATATCTTGCCGTTGCTGCTATGGAGGATTTTGATATCATCAAGGCGGAGCATTCAATGCAAAAGGATGAAGGTCCCCCGAACAGATACCTTACGGCTCTTGTTTCCTACATCGATTATGTAGAGAACGGTAATATCGAATATATAAAGCCTCTGCTCTCTTCAAACATATTTAGGGGCGAGACTCTTGTTTATCTCCTGAGTGCTGCTTCTCTAGGTTTGGGCGCTGTCCCTGAAACTTTGAGCGACGATAGGGTGGCAATATTTGGCTACAAATATATCAAGCTCTCAATGGATGGCACTTACTCTGAGAAATATACCGATCAATATGTGGGGATAAACAATGTGTCAAAGGAAAAGGTTTATTACAACATATACCTGAATAGATCCTCAGAAGCACACAAAATATTGAGGAGCATCTCCGCTGCTGGATTTGGTTATCCTGCTTTGTATAAAGCTTCTGCGTACTATTTTTTGTGGATGATGGATTTTGTGAATGCGGAAGCTTCCATCTCTTCCCTGCGAAGCCTTGAGCACCAAGACCTATACACGAAATACTACACGGCTTTGTATGCGATCATAAACTACAACGAGGGTCGATTTGCAAGCAGCATGTTGGGACTTGAAGAAGGTTATCCAGACGATTACAGGACATACCTGCTTAAAGCCATGAATGATTTGAGAAATGCCAGAATGGACAGCTTTGAAGCCAATATCCGCTATGTTGATGAGGCATTTTCAAAAGAGATGTTTGAGCATATCTCTCTCAAGCTCGTTCTCGATTCGATCTGATTTTTAAGTTAGCGATCTTCCCCAGCCCAAGATAGAGCAGAAGCGATTTATATCTTTCACGTACTCTTTTTGAATTACCAGTATTCTTGCGTTTTGGGTTATTTTTGCGACTTCTGTGTCCATGTCTATCTTTGTATATTTCCCGACGGTGATATTTCTCATATAGTCTCCGCTCTTTTTTGATATGACCTCAAGTTGTCCCTGCATGACGTAGTAGAAACATCCCTTTTTTGGGGTGATTATTTTTCTCCTTATTCCCGTGACGGTATTTCTCCACAGAACTTTGTGAGTGATCCCTTTGCCGGATATATATGCTGCGATTACAAAAGAGTTCATCCTGTCAAAGAGATCTATCAGTATAGCCACAAAGAAGAATATTATCATGGCAAAGTAGGTGTATAGCATTATCAATATAACTGTGGATATGGAGCCGTATACTATATTGAATCTGTCTATGTTTATGAACAGGCCAAAGCTATTCTTTAGTATAACTATCAGTACTGTGGCGGTCAGAGCTCCCAGGACGGTGTGCCGTTTTTTCATTCTCTTTTCTGGCACGTATGTATACATGGTATAAGCACCTATGAAGATGAAGAGTAGAGGGAGCGCAAAGGAGTAGACGCTCTTTATCATATTTGTCAAGATTATAGGTGTGTGCGTGAAGTTTAGAACATTCAGCACAATGTCAAACAGATGATACTGCAAAACAGCAATCATCACCACGACCATTAGAGCGGGAAGTATTACAAAAGACATGATGAAGTTCAACACAATATGCCTAGGCTCCTCTTCTTGGAATATGACCGAGAATGTGTCCTGTATGGAGCTCATGGCAAACCTTGTCGCCCACAAAAGGTTTATTAGACCAAAGATGCCAAAAGCAGCAGCTTTCCCCGAAGACAATCCTATATACGAGAAGAAGTCTTCATTCAGGTTAGTATTGATAACGAATAAAATGTCATAAAATCTGTCCGCAAAATCGGGGTATTCTGCAAGATATCTATCGACGATGTACATAAAAAGCAGAAATACAGGGATCATTGAAAATAGAAAATAGTAAGATATGGCAGCAGCATGGTTAAATATCTTGTGCTTGAGCACCAGTCTTGCAGAAGAGATTGCTAACAAAGTTGTGAACTGTATTCTCTGTATCAAACCTGTCATAAAATGTAGGCTATTATGATAAAAGCTATGGCGATGATGGCGATGGCCCCCCATTTGACGAATTCCACGTTTTCAAAGCTGAAGAATCTTCCGGTATTACTTGTGCCAGGGCTGCTGGGGTCATTATTTTTTGAATTCAGGCTATCCTTTATCCTGATATTTTCATTTACAAGCTCCAGCATATATCTTTCCACCTCTACCTCTTTGATCTTTGCTGTGTTGTAGTATGGTTTTATAGCATCTACGGATAGCTCATACGTGACAATTTTTTCTTCTCCTTCGTCATTAATGGTGGCATAAATGCCAAAATTTGACAAAAATTCAAGTCTGAGAGTTGAATCGTATTTTGCTTCCATCTTGGGCAAAGTAAACTCATTTGCAAGTATGCTATAGCCTGAGGCTCTCTCTTTTATGATGCTTATCAGTTCTGACATAACATAGCTTGCCAGTCCTTTGCCGCGAAATTTTTGACTTATCTTCATGCTATCCATAGGGGAAAACTGCACGGTTTTGTTTTTATGATTTATGAAGACGGAAAACTTGTTTTCATCATGCGGTGGCGGGTGGTAAATACCGTGTTCATCCTTTTGGTTCACAAGTGGTGATATTAATGCCGTATAGACCTCTTCGTCGTCATTGCGGGCATCCTTAATGGACAAAACACAAGTGGCAAAATATTGAGATACCTGCCCTTCTTTGATTATAGCGTGAGCCCTGACGACCTTTATGTAAGAGCGTGTAGACCTCAGAGCTTGATTTTCTAGCTGTGTGTTGACTGTCATTTTAGTAAAGCACCCCTGGTGAATTTTAATTTATCTATGGAAGCTAACCCCCTATTATAGTATACTAGTGCATGTTTTTGCAACTTGTAAATATTTTGAGTATCGACTTTAGAAATATAAGTAGCAAAATACTCCAAAGGAGCTGTGTACTGCTCGTGTGTTTGCTTACGGAAAACTGATTGACAAAAATTGTAAAAATGGTTTAGTATCACTATGGATATGTTGGACAAACTTATACAATTAAATTCGTTGGTGGATGGTCTCTTGGATGAGGTGATATCTCTCAGGGAGGAGAAGACCACGCTTGTTGCCCAGATTGATGAGTTGTACAGAGATATCCGTGAGTTGAATGCTGAACGCGAACTGATAAAGAGTAAAGTGCAGGGCCTCATAGATAAAGTGTGATGCTAATTGAACGAAGGTGTTTGAGCGATGGCGAGTTCCAATGTTGTTATATACGGTGATTCTTACAAGATAAGCACGGACGACGTTAATGAGGAATTTGTCAGTAGGGTTGAGAGCTATCTGAATAAAAAGATGAGTGACATCGCAGCGCAGACCTCTAGCAAAACGACGCAGAGAATAGCGGTGATGGCTGCATTGAATATAACTGCCGAATTCTTTCTTCTGGCTGATGACGTTGAAAGAGCAAAGCAGTTAGTTGACGAAATAGAGAATAAGTTGAGATAGTACCAGATATTATTTGGAGTATTGCCCCTGCTGTGTTTGCGTATATGTGCGCCGGGTTCGTTGCCAACATTTTTTAGTTTGGGAACAGGTTATTCTGGTGGTGTGCAAGCCTGATTTAGTTAGGAAGCCTAAAGCCGATACGCGTTCCCTAGTCATGATGTACATGGCATCAATTTGGCTGTATCTTACGGCACTTGCGGGGGCATTTTTTTACTCTTATGTGACTTTAGGTATTTTTTTAAGATAAGAGCCGAGCTCTTTTTTTTCGGTGAAGTTTATTTGCTACGGTTCTCAAGTGAGATTGAAGCGATCCCTGAATAAGGTGGGAAGAGGGGTTTTGTTTCTTATCATGTTTACTGTCACAGCGTCAGAAGGTTCGGGGGCACATTTTTTATAGCGAGGATTACGTGCAGCTGTGCGAAGATTTGAAACCTTCATGTTTTGATGATGTGGTAGGTCAGGATAGATTGTTGTCTGGTGGTTCTTTGTTGAGGAAGATACTGGACAGTGGTTCTTTTGTTTCTCTTATGTTTGTCGGTAGTCCAGGCACTGGCAAGACCTCTGTGGCGAAGATTGCAGGTGAGTCTCTTGGTATGCCGTTTCATGCTCTTCATGCGTCAAACAGCGGTGCAAAAGAGATGAAGTCCATAGTATCGGACTATATGTCATCTGGTGTTCGCACACTCCTTTTTGTGGACGAGATCCACAGGTATTCAAAGCTACAGCAGGATGCTCTTCTAAATGTGATAGATTCCTATTCAGCCAAGGTGATAGGCGCATCTACAGAAAATCCATACGCTTATCTTATTCCGGCTTTACGTTCACGAAGTTTCGTTTTTGAGTTTTTACCCCTTGACCATAATGCGCTCAAGGTGTTGTATTTGCGTGCTCAACCCTACTTGTGCAAGTATTTTAATGTCAGTGAAGTGGTCTTTGATGATGAGGTTTATGAAAGGGTTGTCAAGGAGTGTTGTGGAGATGGCAGGAGGTTTTTAAAGATTCTCGAGGTTTTTGCCATGATCGGCGTCAGGAAGGATAATAAAGTCTATGCTAGTTCGGACGGTTTTGAGGAGATTATGCGAAGCAGCAGCTTTGAGACCGGTGAGTATTATGATATCCTTTCAGCGCTCATAAAGAGTATTCGTGGGAGTGATCCTGATGCGTCTCTATTGTGGGGCTTTCAGCTTTTGCAAAATGGGGTGTCTCCTGAGGATCTTTTTCGACGTTTGCTCATCTGTGCTAGTGAAGATATCGGCAATGCTTATCCTGATGCGCTGGTTTTTGTCGAATCAGCTTTGCGGGCGTTTCAGCATGTGGGTTATCCTGAAGGTGAACATATTATAGCTCATACGCTGACCTATTTAGCGTCTTGCCCCAAGAGCAACAGGAGCTATGTAGCGGGCAAAAAGGTGCGCTCGTATCTTATGGAGAAATCCCTGTGGTTCCGAGGAATATATGCCATAATGCGGTTGGCTACAAATATCCCCACGACTATGATGAAGCTTTTGTGTCTGCTAACTACATGTCAGAACCTGGGCAGTTTTACTATCCCGGTTCGGAAGGGTTTGAGGGCAAAATATTGAATAGATTGAAGCGCCTCTGGGGTTCTGCTAAAGACTATGAGTAGCAAGAGTGCAATCAGGAAGGAGCTTCTGGATAGAAGGCAGACTTTAGATGCCGAGTTTGTAAAGTTGTCAGCTGGCGTCATTAAGGAGAGATTTTTTTCGCAATTTGGAGAGTTTGAGAGCTATATGCTTTATTCCGAGATAAAAGGTGAGGTTCCTGTTCGGTCTTCTGTTTTGGAGCTGCACGCTTTAGATAAGGATGTTTATTTGCCCAAGATGGTTGATGGTGAGATAGCTATGGGCAAGTTTGTTGGTTTTGACGATATGTTCTTGGAGAGTTCGGTTCTTGAGCCGAAGACCGTTAGTGATGTCGATTATGTCGATGTTGTAGTGGTGCCTTGTGTGGCGTTTGATCCGTCTTGCGGTAGGCTGGGTTATGGTAAGGGCTGCTATGATCGTTTTTTGAAGAGGGTGCGCTCTCTTCATACTGTCGGTCTTGCTTATGATTTTCAGAAGGTTGACGAGCTTGACCTCAATGAATTTGATGTCCCGTTGGACACGATTCAGACTGAGATAAGAAATTACAGGAGGAATTGATGCATATTATGTTAGTGCTACTACTTGTGCTTATTGCGCTTATAGTAGGTGTTGTTGGTGGTTCTATAGTTGTTAAGAGACGCATTAACTTAGAGAATATAAGACTTAACAAAACTGCTGCCGATATAACGGATAGAGCAAAAAGAGAGTCTTCAGAGATAATCAAAGAAGCGAAGATGGAATCAAAGGAGATAGTTTTTAAGGGTCGCCAAGATGCGGAAAAAGAGGCAAAAGAGAAGAGAAAAGAGGTGTCAGCTTACGAAAAACGAGTGATGAACAAAGAGGAAGTGGTTGATAAAAAAATGGAAACCATGGACAAAAAGGAAAGCTTGCTCGACAAAAGGGATAATGAAGTCACCTTAAAGGAGAAGACTATCGAGAAGCTCCAGGACGAGTCTACCTCTTTGCGGGATAAGCTCATTGCCGAGATAGAGAGTGTATCCCAGATGACATCAGAGACAGCCAAGAAGATACTGATGGATCAGATGGTGGAAGAAGCCAGGATTGAGTCCGTGCGAACCATCAAGACTCTCGAAGAGGAAGCAAAATCCGAAGCTGACAAGCGCTCAAGGAGCATTATCGCGACGGCTATTCAGCGCTGCGCCCCTGAGTATATCGGGGAGATTACGGTCTCCACAGTGAATTTACCAAGTGACGACATGAAGGGTAGGATCATCGGCAGAGAGGGTAGAAATATCAGGGCATTTGAGACGGTTACCGGTGTCGATGTGATTGTCGACGATACTCCGGAAGCTGTTATCTTGTCCAGTTTTGATCCATATCGTCGGGAGATTGCCCGTATGACCTTGGAGAAGCTGATAGGGGAT